>JAKTSW010000011.1:0-269540 GCA_030580435.1 Babjevia anomala | reverse complement strand
GACGCACCCGTTGACAGCAGATACCCGAACCGCGTGCTCGTGCAGATCGTGTATGATCAGTGTCGCTTCTGTCACCGCCCGGCGCAGTTGCCACGATGGGCCTCCAAAGTCCGCCGCTACGGGCGTCCAGCCCAGCGCGGACATCCGTCGCGGGACTGGGCGGCCTTTATTTTTTTTTTTTTCACTTATCAGGCTTCTTCCGACTATGTACCTTTCGCAGATGCAATGATTAGCAGAAAGCAGGTGTTCAATGCCATGATGATGAAATGCTGCAACTCGGAACGACCCAAAGTGAGATTCAATGAGTACAAACAGCAGTAAAGTAGCGAGGACGGAGACTTTGTCCTCCTTACCGTGGTGCACCTCGGCAAGCTTGCGTCTGGCGATGCTGTAGTACACCTTTCCATATTGTTGATGCTCCATGTTTGGAGCATAGAACCATTGCTTTTCGAGTTTTATCGTACCATTCCTCACCTCGGTTTGGGTTTGAGCCATGTCATAGGCTGACAGGGCGATGATTGCGGGTCTTAAAGCTGGACATCCCTCAACAAGACTTTCAACATGCGCATATGGAGTAGGTAGCGTTTTGAGAAGATGGCTGCGCCAATAGCGTAGGTACAGTTTCTCTTGTAGTTCATAGAACTTATCTCCCATCTCCGCCTTGTGTGTTTCCCAATCAGCGAGGGAATCATGCACCAAACTGTTAGGAGCAGGTACACTAAGGTCGACGAAGGACGAAAACCAGGTCTCCAAGAATGGGACGGACTCACCTATTACATCTGATTCGTTCGTGGACGTAGATATGTTTGTAGAGCTCGATGGCGAAAATACTAGGTCCGATCTTGTCGAACAGACTGGAGCATTACCGGATTCACTGCTTTCAGAATTTGTAGGTGTGTTGTTTGTTTCAAGTACAATCGAAAGCCTCTGCTCTGAGACTGAAGGCGCGATGGCTCGAAGCGACAATGAATCTTGCACTCCGGCTCCAGGCGATAATTGGCGTGGTGCCTTGATTGAGTCCGAAGCCGAAAGTCCTGCAGGTAGAACTCCCCTATGGGCTCCATATGTGAAAATGCTTTCGGCGCCATCTGTGAAGTGTTTGTCGACATGCGTTGACTCTTCCTGGGCAGTGGCGGGGGGGGGTTGTAAAACTGTTATGCAGTCTTCTTCGTCGTCAACTGAAGCCGACATGCTCGGTGAGTTCGAATCTGTGACTCCACTTCCATCGTCGATAGGTACATGACCCCTTGTTTGAGACTGACGTGTTTGGGTGGTCCGTCGCCTGCTTTTGTTGCGGTCTCTCAACGATGGTGTAGTACCGTTGACAAATTCAAAGCTGGGTCTGCTGACCTCGCAACGGATTGAAAGTCGCACACAAGCAGCACATTCCGGCTTTCCTTCATCGCACTGTCAATGGCACTTAGTACTCGCCGTGGCCTTGGGAGCTTACAATCCATTATACCTTTTTTTTGCGTCGACGACATGAGTCACAGCCAGTACGGGTGCGTGTTATGTTTGTCGGCTTTGGCCGAGGTGGTGTTGCTTGGTACATTACTTATGCCAGATAGTCCAAGATTGGTCTTCGTAAGATCGGTATCTTGGTGTGATTTGATCCGTTCAGGACCTGAGGTAGAGCAAGCTGTACCTTACGTGATGATCCAGAGGGGCGTCGTGGGAAGAAACAGGCTACGACCAACCTCTTTGGGTAAAATTTACCGCCCAACTTCTTTGGGTAAAATTTACCGCCGTACCTTAATCTCTGCTCGTATGAGCATCGACTAGCACTAGATGTAATCCGGTTCACTCCCCGATATATAAATATATAAAATAGCTCTCGCCTCAGGGCATGGTCTGAATTACACTCCTACATACTCAATGACTGCGACTTCAGCTTCTTGGAAACGCTTGCTCACTTCTGACAAGTTGCAGCGTTCATCGCACATCTTGTCCGTCGTGAATGGAAACGCATACACGTTCGGAGGAGAGCTTTTGCCTCGCCAGCCGCGTGATAACCATGTTTATCTGTTGGACGTGAATACTTGTGGTGTGTTGTACATCGCTTCATTATGAGATACAGGAAAGCTAACCACGCTGTTTTCAGATACACAATCTATAGCAGAGATCGCAGGCACCTTAGCGTCTCCATCAGCTCGCGTTGGCACCTCGTCCGCTACGCTATGCGGCAAGGTATATTTGTTCTCGGGGCGTGGGGGAGAGGCCATGGCACCAATTGAAGAGCAGGGCGCGGTCTGGGAACTGGATCCCTCGACTATGGCTTGGACTCTGCTTTCGCCATCAGATCCCTCAAAACCGTTTCCTCCAGCTCGAAGCTACCACTGCTCCACAAGCAATAACGACGACAAGATATTCATCCACGCTGGCTGTCCAGAGTCGGGACGCCTTGGAGATCTTTGGTCTTTTCAACCATCCAGCCGTACGTGGATACAACTTTCCGATGCACCTGGGCCGTCGCGGGGTGGAACCTCCATGGCTTTCCATGATGGCTCACTCTACAGGATGAATGGTTTTGATGGTAAGACAGAGCTGGGTGGCAGTCTTGACATCTATGATTTAGCAAGCAACGCATGGTCTACGAAGACGTATGCCGCAGACGGGATATCAGGACCCACTCCAAGGAGTGTCAGCGCCGTCCTTACTGTCATTGTGGGCGGAAGGCCTCTGCTCGTGACATTATTTGGCGAAAGAGATCCTAGTTCACTCGGTCATCAGGGTGCAGGCAAGATGCTCGGCGACATCTGGGCGTATGACATTACCTCGGACATTTGGTCTGAGGTTGACACCAAAACCATCGAATCTTCCGGTGGACCAGCTCCTAGAGGTTGGTTTGATGCGGACATAGTGAATGGGTCAACGATACTCGCCGTTGGTGGTTTAGGCGAGGCAAATGAGCGGCTCGGTGATGCTTGGTTGTTGCAGTTCTGAGCAGTGGCATAATATTTATCTGAAGTAGAGACCTTGATGAATATGATTTTAGATTTAAATAGATTTTTTTAGTTTTAAATCTAAAAAGACTAATACTAAGGCCTTTTTTACTAACCTCGCCTTTTTTTTTTGTCTTTTTTTATTTAAAAGTCTTTAACTCTTTATATATGAGCTTGTTATATACTTATAAGGCTTGTACTAAAAAAATCTAAACGGCAACTACCTTTTACTTTGTCTTTATTATAGGGAATTGCTAATAACAGTGAAATACCTATAATAACACAGTCGCTTAGCTGGAATGCACAGCCTCACTATGAGGCTGGCTTTTTATTTTGGTAAGACTATAAAAGCCATCAACTCCAAAGCTCTATGCTCTTACACTAAGATCAAAAAGCCGAAGTTATTCCAGAGCGCTAACCTCTAAGCGAATTATTATCGTCGATTTACTAACTTGGCACATGACTTATGTAACGATGCTGTAATTATCGTTGAAGTCGCACCTCAATCACGGCTTTCCAGGCTTTCCAGCAGCTAGAGCTCATCATCAACAACCCTTAATCAACCACCTGGGACTGCCTTCATTCCGAACAATAAGTCAGGAATGTAGGCAGCATGCCAGCGGCTTTGTTGTTGTTTTGCCAGCATTCCTGGGTGATCAACACAAGCAGTATTAAGTCTCCTACCTTCCCTCACTGTCCCCTTGCATCTCCTCCATCCTTATTGTCCAAGTGCTGAGTGATTTCACCATGAATTCTCACACAGTATTTGGTCCTCCACCACCTCAAACTGAGTTCCCCGACGTCCCTACCGCCCTCGCATATTGTCAAGATCACGCTCGCAGCTACAAAAGCGTCCTCAAGTACATGATGACGTAGAAGACTGTATTGTCGTCGATACAAGCTACACCGGAGGCTCAAGAGCTCGTCGATATATCTCTGGCTGAAATCGCAGCAGGAAACCCACCTGATAGACTCTCTACCACACAAATTGCACTGGCGAAGGGTGCGGGCAGCGAGAACGACTCTTACGTCCCGGGGACAGTTAGAGAGAGGACATATATGCGGTCAAAAACTACGATTGCAGAGAAGGATACGGGCGATAATACGCTAGATGAGCTGTCTAATGACCCGTTCGGGACGTCGATATAACCCCCTCTATCAACAGCTCCTGCTCGGGGCACAGAGATCGACGAGAAACCCAATGGATTGGTCACATTTGCTTGATAATAGCGACGACGAGGGTGACCTGCAATAGACAATGATGCCTCTTTTGATTAGGATATTAAATAATGAGAAGTGTGAATAACTTCAATTTTAACATTTAATCAAAATTTTTCTACACCTCGATTCTGCTGCAAATTTCCAAAGTTGATGACTTTTGCAGGGAAAGCCCACCAATTATAGGCTATCAGGGAAATCGATAGCAGCAAGACTGTGCATTCCAGCTAAGCGACTGTGTTATTAGGTATTTCACTGTGTTATTAGCAATTCCCTTATTATAATACTAAGGCTTTTAGACTACTGAGTCTTTTTTAAAACTATTAAGTAGTTAGATTTAAAAAAAAGTTATAACTAATACTTTGTCTACTTTTCTGCTTTAGGGAACAGAAACACATTCAAATCCATTAGGGCGCCTCTGAAGAAACCAGGAACCAAAACTTCGACGTTGAAACTGGCCGCTAGCATATCGGTGCCCTGCAAAGTTTGAGAAATAAGACCAAAGGCATCGTAAATGTCGATGATGCCCTTATTCGATTTTGGATCACCGGTGATATCTAAGCAGGGGAACAGAGTTAGTGACTGCTATCTAACAGCGCCATCATATCAAAATCCAAGTAGAAGTCTGAGTCTCGCAAATGTCCAATCCGGCGAACTTCTCAAAATTTCCCCTGGACTCATAACCTGCAACGGGAGGCAATGTGCAACAGGCTTTGCTGATATTTTCCATCTCGCTAAAAGTAGTATTTATCCACTATGTGAGAATCAATACTGTTGTTTGAAGCCACTGTAAATTTGCGTCTGATATATGAATCTAAGAAAACATCTTGAATATGGACATACATCCTTTTTATACTACAAGTTGAAGGGCGAAAACCTATCTGGAGGTAATGATTAAGTATATCTCCGAATTCCGCTTCCGATGTCCTCTTCTACTTATTCGTATAATATAGCATGCATTGTACTCTATAGGATTTAAAAAATTTGTCTCTTAGACCTAATGTTCAGTCACTTGTATTCTGGCACACAGCAATTCCTCCCCAGATCTAGGAAATTAGGGTGCCTGATACAGTACTCTAAAGGGTTTCGTAAACAGGGCTAATGTCCGTAGTCTAAACTCCGATGCATCACTATTAAATCTAATAGGGTTTCGATAGCATAACTGCAACTCTGCAAAAGCTTTTTTCGAGAGTGCAAAAGCCGTCTAGCAATATAACATTTATGCCACAATATTTCAACACTGTACGTCATTAATATTTGATCAACTGTTGTGTTTTTCGGATAGAGCTGCCTTCTATTGAATAAAATCGCAAGAAAATGACTGTGAAAAAGCAGTAACCTGGAAATTACCTGGAAAATTATGTCTGCCTTTGTCTGTGCCAGTAATTTAAACAACTGAAATGAGGAGAAGTCTCGCGTTGTGGGTATTAGCGAAGGGAAGAACAAAATAGTGCTTAGATAAATTGAATAATATCTACAACGGCGATCACGACGAGGACTCCGCAATATTCAGAGATTAGCACCATCAGGTGATTTGAAGATTGTTCAGGGCGTTGTTGCATCGAGGCAGCTCGCTCTACGTAGGTTGGAGAAGTTTGCTTGCCAGAGCTCAATTCTGCGGCTAGAATGTGGTCCCGACACGGCGTTTATCGGAGATGGTAAACTTTGGGACTCTGAGCGGGCTTTTGAAAACCTCTCTCAAATTCTGTCATGTGATTTGTCGGAGACCCCGCGCAATTAGTTCATGCTTTACAGTTTTTGCAGTTGGTCGGAGAGCTTCTAGGATTTATCCCGGCGGATGATTGAATGTGGGATGGTGGGAGAACTTTTGGGACGATGCTTGGGACTGGCCAAAGGGCGGGATTTGGATTCGCAATAAGATTAAGCGTAATCTCACATTCCTTATCTGTTTGGCGTTGTCGATATCGTGCTCAATGTGCTGTCTATCGGAGTCGTATCGAATATTATTTAATCTGGCTTCCTCCTGAAACCACGCGGTAACATCCTTGGATAGGACTTTGTGACTCTCAACCTGGCAATCAATTACAATCCTTTAGATATAGCGCTGCAATGGACGCCGGTATATTTTAGCAAGATAAATTTCGGCTTAAGTTCTCATAACAGTAATACCGAATATTGACCGACTCGAACGAGCCGCAAGGCTTCAATAATGATTTTCGTAAGTGCCTCCGATTTCGCTACATCAACATGAGACATCTGGATGAGAGGCGTCCATCCCAACATACGCTTTTGAAGAGTCTCATAGGATAAACCTTGTCATTCTACTTTGTTGGCCAGTGGGTACAATATAGCTACAGCGTGTGCATGCCAGCAATCCGCGCTCAACGTGAACCTGATGTTGTCCAGGGTTCCGGTTCCTGTACCATAAGAATGCTTTAGTTTTTTGGCGTACTGGCATACTCCAGCCAATTATGGTACCTTGTCGGTTAGTTCCAAGGCCGGTTAGTCACCTCAAACGCCATTTAAAAGAATCGATTGTTGGCGAATATAAAACAGGTTTAACAGGGTGCGTGCGATTTAGCCAAAGGAGCGATCTTTCTTTTATTTGTTTAACTGCGCCGTAATAAGACTATTATACAGATCTTTTGCGAGACGTGGGGCGAGAGAATAGCGCTCTACGCTCTATCTCCGAAGAATGGAAGGCAATGGTATAGACACGCAGAGAACAAATGTTACGTGACGGTGATTGGGACGGTCATTTGACGGTAGTCCGCACTTTCATGTTTAACTACGAAGGCTCCTTAATGGCTTCAGGCGCCGTAATATTCAGAGATGGCGTAGCCGTAACAGGGAGCCGGCGTTGAGTCTTTGGCTTCTTACCGCCTGATCAGTCTCAACTCACGCACAGGATTAGGTAATAGAGGGTCAATACCGTACAGTTATGGCACACGACCTAGAGCAGTTTACACAAAGGATAAACAAAAAAATTACGTCGAGAAAAAGTAGACAATGGTTCTATGAATCTTGATTTTGATGTGTGTAGTGTATTAAAAACATGCTAACCAAAAGATGTCCAACTTCACGAGGTCAGCCGCTTCATAAGCTATTCGCGTATATTAAGCCCCTAAACATCGTATCCACCTACACTTCTAAACTGAGACGATCCAAAGCCTCAACTCAACAGAGCTCGTCTATTCCGCCGACATTCTACGAGTTCTGAGTGCTTGCTGAAGTTGGCAGCGGAGGTCGTGCAATCAATGTGCTTCCACTGCGGCTGAGCTTAAAAGCTCCTGCCGCATAAGGGATCGCGACCGTGGCAGTGTTGGCAACAGTATAAACAGTACGTATACGGCGATATATTTTCTCGATTTTACTACGACGATATCCGAACTCCCATATCATACAACCACCCAAAAAGCCATATCATACGCACTATATCATGATATACGCCCATATCGCCGTATGAACAACACGTGACTCCCAAAACAAATTAAATATCAGAGAACTCCTGTATACCCATCCAAGATTCTAAGCACTCCAAAGCTTCAATTGACTCAATTCCAAGGCAATTACATCGATCTGTAATCGATATTTTGGCTCCTGAAAAGAGACACTCTGGCTCAGCTGACATAGCTGGTATTGATAACATATCTAGAGCCATTTTGCTCAAATTGGGGTATAATTTTTGCTGGGTTTCCTCTAACAACCAACGCCGTGGATCCTCAATATCACAGACTAGCTCTGATTGGACGAATCGATCGTATTCGTCGATTGGAGCTTGAGATCTTTTCCTGTCCTTATACCACTTTTTGTACGTGTTTTCGGTAGATTCAGTGGAATTAATAGATTTTGAGGTCGAATTGGAGCTCGATTCAGAGAGAATGCCCACTTTTGGCTTGTACTCTGACTCCCAGAACTGCTTATCATGCTTTTTGCAGAAGGAATCCACTCTGGGCACCAGCTATTCTCGATTTCTTGCCATTTATTCGATGGATGGAGTACTACAGCCGCTGCGTAAGCAGGAGAATCAGAGGTTTTGCTGTAGTATTTATCCAATTTCGTCCAGCCAGAGTTGTATGCAGTAGCCATGTATTTGTCGCTCTGATATCGCTCTTTTCCTTGCTCTAATTGCTCTAAAACAAAGTACATAGCTGGCAGAGCCTCATCCAGAGTAGCTGGATGACCTTCTAGAGCTTTGGTAACATCTTCAAAATACTCCAGGAATTGCTTGATTTGATCGATAATAGCCCAATCCCCCAAAAGTAGCTCCATCTGGCGTACATTCGTCATCGATATAAGTAGCAAAATATTGAGTAATAGCCTCTCGTACCCCAGGACTAATAGCACACTTTATCATAGCGTACCAGCTATTCTAGAGTGTCGAATTATCACGTACGAGAGCACGTCCGTGACTAAGCTTCTTGAAACGCTGAATACGAATCGTACTACGCCGTATTAAAACCACAAAGTTATGAAGCTTTCTTAGGGGTCCATATCGCCTCCAGCGCTCCATTTTATCCAAAGTCACAGTGTATTTGTCGATATTGTTCGATTCTAGGCTCTCTTCTTCCGGAACAAAAAGGAAGGAATGTGCGACTAAATTGAGGATATGCCCTTGGCAGTGTAGTCGGTGGATTTTGGGGTCGTATTTGATCTCGTAGTCGTGGAGGAGCTCTGTATAAAGTGTATTTTTATTAGCTTTGTACGCGTATAACGAAAATACACGTACGAATAGAGAGATGATTCATCATAGTGTCATTATTTGACGCGTTATCCATCATAAAGAACCCCAAATTCGATTCAAACCCATAGTCTACAATAACCTCCAAAATGACTGGCAATAGATTCTCTCCTGTATGGGCGCCATCGATTTCTGTAAGTGCTAGCACTACGTGGCTTAGCTCTCCATCTCTATTGATAAAATGAGCGACTATTCCAAGAATTGCGAGCGAATTAGGAGAGCTCCAAAGGTCGCAACTGATATGGATCTTGGTTTTAGACTTCTTGAGCAACCCTTTGATCTTAGCTTTTTGAGCCTCTTATTGACGTAGTACCCAATCTTGGACTGTATTAGCTCCCTGGTAGCCACATATCGATATCCTTATTGATATCCTTATTGATATAGTATAGTAGAGCGCGGGATTCTGGGCATTCTACCATCCGAAAAGAGACTGAGCAAGCAGAGACCCATCGTATGTATAAAAAAAAATACTTCGAGCTGGTCGGGATCCATTGATTCGCCTTGATGTTGGTTCAATCGACGACTTTTTTGGGGGTTCTCTCGAGCTATATCCATGGCGTATTGAATAGAAGCTTGTTGATTAATTGCGCGTGTTTTCGAGTCGAATTCTCTTCGATTTTGTGGGTTTTGAGGTGCTCCATAATAGCTCTAGTACCCCTAGGGAGTCGTAGCGTATCGACGCATACAGTATCGACAGCGTCACTCTGGTTTTCCCGTATTTTTGTTGAAATACTGGGTCTGGGGATCCGAATCTGGCATATGGTTCTATACCCAAGTTGTACGGGGTCGTTTTAAGGGTAAATAGAGCATGGAGCGCTTGGAGACGAGAAAACTAGAGTAGAGAGCTCTACAGAGGAGGAGCGTGATAAAAAATCAGGAGAAAACATTGTAGTAATTGAATTAATTGAATTAATTAAGTAAAAATGAGCCGAATTGATCGATTTAATCGATTCAAAGTGCTATTTTGGTGTGTTGTTATGTTATTGAGACGCGTCTCGCGAAGAGAAAATAGCCTCAAAAACGCTCGCATTTCGGAGCAAATAGTAATACTATAGCATTATATAATAGAAAAGTAAAGTCATATTCCTATAGAGCAACTTAAATTCTATTTATTAGTACTATTCCGGAGTAAAATAGTCAGGTATTAAGTGCAGGATTGATAGAATCAAAGTAGATTAAATGGCAACCTTGGATTTAGATCATTTTTAGTCATTTTTGTCATTTAATTATAAAAAAGTCATACACACACAACTATTAACTCAATAGCTCTCAACTAGTATCAGTGGAAAGCTCTTTTCTCACGTAATAGATTGATTTATTTATTATAGCAATATGAGCATGCGTTGGTTTTTAATTCAATATATTCGATCGTGAAAGCGAGGTACTTTGATGCTCAAATCAAGCGAATCTAGGAAAATAACCACTTTGCTTTAATATTGTGTATCACAATAATCACTTAATCAAAAAAAAGTGATTTTAACTTTATTTTAATGCTCTTAATAAAGCTATAAGTAGGTACAATTATATAGTTATAATGCTACTACGTAGCTATTATTGAAGCTATTATTGAAGCTATTAAAGTAAGTGATACAAATAAGCGAACATCCAATTGAGACTCCAATTGAGGCTCAACCCATACGGCAGTATGGTAGTATATCATGATATTCGTGACTCCATATCATACGGCGTGTAATATGCCAAAACCCAATATCATACGTGCTGAATAGCCAAAATCCCATATCATACGTACTATACGGCCGTATACTATTATACGGCCATACTACTGACTACACTGTTCCGTCCTCAAGAAATCGAAGGATCTGGTCGAATCCCTCAGGCTCCTTGATCCAGTGGCCTTCTCCCTCCGCCCCAGCGAACTCGTTCCATTCAACGTGTACCATGATCTGCTGTAAAATCCGAGATGCCTGCCGACCCAGTTCCACAGACACCCACGCGTCGTCCGTTCCATGGCTCAGAAACACGGGCGTCGACAGGACAGATGTGTCCACAGATTCATTCATCCGCGACGCCTCGTGACCGGCGATGGTATCAAGGAAGAACTCAGATACCAGGCGCTGCATCTGAGGCCCTCGAGGACCACTGAGGGTTGGCTGCCGAACCAAATCTTCCACCTGCCGGGCAAATGGTAACCAGCCACAGAAGCCCAGAAGACCGCCGAGTGGTCCTTGGATCCGGTCTGTCGCTGTTGCACCAAAGAACGTCCATAAGACGGTCGCCATCCCCTGGCTGATACCTCCGAGATAGACGTGGCTAGCCTTTCCGCCAAGCAGGCTGATTTCATCCTCCAGGATATCCAGAATGTGCGAGACCGACTCTCTCAAGCCGTCGATCTGCAACTCTTGTCGTTCCTGTATGTCGTCCAAGGAGTATGCATCGAACCAGGCGTACATCTCCTCTTGGAACGTAGTGCTCCATCGGTCACGCGAGGTCGGGAATACCCAACGCCAGCTGGGGAGACAGGCGGCCAGGGTTTGGTTCTTGGAAGTCATGGAGGAGAAGAGCTCCTCGGCGAACTCGGGACCGTTGCTGCCGCGACCGTGGAGCAGGATGACCGTATGGGTATGTGGGCTTTGGGGGAGGTGAACGTGGGATTCAGGGAATTCCATGCTCTCGATCTTTTATTGTCTTGGTCTGACGCGCGACTAGGGTTTTGAAAATTCGTGTGTCGGAAACCTGGAAGAAAGATCCAACTCCATTTAATTGCTCACTTCTGGAAATGCATTTTGTGCGCAACTAACCACCCCACTGAGTGTTAGGTAACGGCCTTCTAAGCTCCAAATTAGCATCAATACTCAGCGTCACCAACCAAGCTAATTTAGTGGCCAATAGTCTAGAACTGTTCAGAATGGGCCTAAATGCCGAGGAATTTGTGAACCGGCATTGCAGCCTAAGCAAAAGCATGGGGAAAGATCCTCAGCAGTCACTCCAGAAACACACTAACAAATAATACATAACTCTTAGGAGTTCTCTATGTTACAGCACTCAATACATACAAACGCGTCTCAATGAGCTCTTTGGAGTATCAATCCCAACATAAGGCGACTCAAACAATCGAGAGGTGAGCACCAGCCATTGATGAATTATGCAGAGTAGCTACTAACTAGCTTGCAGCAGCTGGATAACAAACCAGGAACGTCAGTTGCCACCAATCAGAGCGTCTTACAAAGTCAAGCATGAAACACCTCAAGATTTCGAATTCCTGGGCCTCTTCTCTTCGACTCCAACCCTCGCGTTCCAACTTCAGGAAATCACACCAGATGGCGATTTCATTCCTATTTTCAACTTCTGGCATCCAACACGTTACGGTTTCTCCGTTCCTCGACAGGGCGTTGGAAGCCGAAGATATAATAGTTCCGATCTCATCATAACAAATTGGAATTCAAAAAGAGACCCAGAAGCGGACCTAAAGCAAACCGAGTTACTATCGGGCATATCCTTTGATAACGAACAAGTAATCGCAGCGATGCATCTCTTCCCATACAGAGAAAGGGTATACAGTAGTAAATTCCCCATAGGATCAATAGATTTCTGCCAGGGACCACAATGGGAACTGAGGGATTGCGAGGACGAGGGTTATGAATTTGTAGGCTACTGTCAAGATTTGGGTAGAATTCTCCGTTGGGATTCGTTTCCGAGGCCCCCTTCGATTCAGCGCAAATTCCAGTATTTCCCTCAGAGGAACAAGTTGGGGTGTAAAGCCATGCTTTCTCGTGGGGATGGATTTATGGTTGCAACGATGACGGAGACGGGTATAGAGATTATGTATGAAAATGGAGCTTTAGTGGCGGAGGAGAGAGGGGAAGGAAGTGGGACGACCGATCTACGTACTTTGACTTTGTTGACGGGGATAGCGGTCGCACATCATCAGGCGTGGTTTCAGTCGAGTATATCATAATTAGGACCTCGAATATGAAGGCATGATGTATGCAAGAGAAGGGAACACTGGAAACATCTTCATTCGTACGAGTGACTTTCTCCAGGGGGTATGGTCGTTTCCTTGGTCCCATATAAGATTCATAATTGCGAGAAAAACTCTATAAGGACACGGAATTTGTAGTGAAGAAATTAATGGAGAGGAGATTTCGGACGTTTAATATGCAGTTAAGGATTGTCTAGCTTTCCACTCCCCAATAAGTCCACGGTAATCAGCAGGGCCATATGGATCAAAGCATTCTGCAAGAAGACTCGGCTTTCTGTGCGTTCGCAGCCCTAAGTCATTCAGAAGCAAATCCATGTAAGGCAAAGCATCAAAAACAAAATCGGGATTTCTCTTTCCGAAGCCAGCAGAATACCTCCACTTTCCGAACTGAGTATGTAGAGCAGTTTCCCATTCCATGTCAAGGGCAGACTCATTGAGATGCTTGCTGTCCGCATCTTTGATAGAGGCAGAAGTATAACGGACTGTGGGCGAAATAGATAAGTCATTGTTGAAAAAAGCAACGACCCATAGAGCTTGAATCTGCGCGATGAGCGCGGTATTGATGGACATGGTTATTCCTAAGAATGCGATCGACCTTTCCTTAGCCATCGAAGGCGGAATCATGAATCGAGTTAGTCGGATGGCATGAGGAACCGCTGCTTCTGAATTTTCTGACAGCGGCTTATATTTTGGATTGGGAACAGGTTGGTTTTGGAGACGTGGGAAGCGGCGTAATATTTCTTCGTCAGCTTGTTCTATAAGACCTTCCTGGGCTCCATGGCAATCCAAGCTCTTGTTCTATCCCCTGAGGCAGGAATTTTATGTTCGGAGTTGCTTTCCACCCTGTTGAGCAGATAAGAGCGTCCGTTGGAATCGTCTCTCCATTGGACAAGTTCACGGCTTGGGCTGACAGATGAGCAATATCTGCAATATGTATCTTGATCGTGCCATTTTTCACAAACTCAAAGAAGTCTGTCGGGTAATTGAGGATACTAAGTGATGAAGCTATCCAGAATGGACTAACCCATGGTTTAAGCTTCTTCATCTCAGGGTGCCTGTCATATCCATTGGACTGACTAACATCGTTTGCCAAGGTGTTCCAGAAGGTATCAACAATTTTTTGACCGACCCAGGTTCCGTGTAGAAAACGTCGAATTCTTCCAAATCCATCAGCATCGCCCCATATGCAGGGACTGAACCATGTAAGGAATCGTGTGGTTACAAGCTTCTCCAACCATTTTTTCAGTGGCGTGACGTATGGGGGAGCCATCCATATTGGTCCATGTCCCGATTCCCTGATGATCCAATTGACCTCGGTCCCAGATACGGCGCATGCATAAGCAGCATCCCAGGCGGATTTTGTTCCTCCAAAAATGGAAACGCGCTTCCCCACTTGTAGCACATCCTTCTCACAGCGGAGAAGATCTCGGCTATGGAAAAGTGAGGCGCCAAAGACGTCTTGACCATCAAAAGCCGGCAGAAACGGTTCTGATGTCAGACCAGTAGCCACAATCAATTTAGTCGTCTCCAGAAATACTTTTTCAGCTATTTTGCTTTGAGACTTGGTGACTGTAAGTTGCCATTTACCATCTAGCTTGTGTTTTGCAATCTCAACCTTGGAACTCAGCCGAATCTTATCAGCGAGGCCAAAGTTCTCCACATACCTTTCAAAGTAGGAATGAAGAACTTCTCCAGGGATGTGCTCGCCAGGCTTAACGCCAAAAGTCGCCTCTTCCATGGGGAAATCGCTGTATTCATACGTTCCCAGCATGTTGTTAGACTTGAGTCCACTGTATAGCCGGTGTTTCGCCCAGACACCACCAACAGAGGACTCAGCTTCCAGAAGGACGACATTGCTCGAGGGATTAACCTCCAGATAGGTCTTGACAGCCACAAGACCATTCCAGCCTGTCGAATGTCAGAATTTCGTCAACCGGGAAGAACATTATGAGTCCTTATACCTGCACCAATCACCACAAGATCAACGCTTTCCATTGTCGATTTCAGCTATTCGACGAACTCGCTCGATGGATCAAACGGAAAATAAATACGAATATTTATAGACCTTGCTAGAGAGCGAGAACGTTTTTAGGAAAAAAAAAATTCTAGGAAACCGTTATCAGGGGATTATAATTGCGTGCATCAAAATTGCGAAAGAAATTCGGATGACTAACTCCAAAGGGTAAACTAGTTCCTTGGGCACAGATATGTCGTCTATAACCTGATTTACGCGCTGGATATTAATAGTGCCACAGTTGCGTAAGTTAGTTAACTAGTTAACTATAACTACATGTAATTCCTCCGATGAGGATGCTGGTTGAGAATTTTTGTTAAGGAGTCCTGGATCCATATAGTGAAAAGTGTGAATGCATGAATGTAGTATGTAGGTTGCTTAATTCTTCAACAACTGAGTGGGCGGTCCCTAGCTATTATATACATCTGTGGAATCAGGCAACTAGTTAATATCTCTAAAAGTGAAGCTTGTTTGTATCTAGATCTACAAAATTATACCGTAATACTTATTAGTAGTAAGACCTTGAATAAATCATTGAGGGTATTAAATCTTAAGCCATATAATTTAATAGGAGATGATAAGCCAAGTTTTCTTAAGATACCGCTAGAGTCAGGCTTAAAGTCCTTCAAGCCACCTAACAACTTCAGGCTTATTCCATGCCTTGGCAAGCTCCTTATACCACTCTATGCTAGGTAAAACGACCAATTCTCTAGATTGCAACAGAAGATTGGTTTAAACTGCATTAAGGAGACAACATATCGCGTTGGTAATTTGATTAAACAGATACATACAAAACTTGACCGTGTATCGTCCACCGTCCACCGTACCAAACGTGATCCTGCAGAATATTTAGCACTTGGTAATCTAATAATATATTAGGAAGTCCAACTTCCCAGGAAAGAGGCGATTGTCTTACTATTCGCCTAGTTCTTAGATCTTACATGGATCTCCACTTCGGGGTCAGTCTTCTATGCCGACTCCTTCTATGCCGACTCACCCCTCCCTCCGTCTTCATCGCCCCGGCCCGTTCTTGGATTGACCGCCTTGCCGGCAGAACCTCCATCCCCTGAACCGCCGCCGGGGTTGCTCATGTCAGCAAACCAACCACATGACCAAAGTTGCGAATAAATTATGAAGGAAACTTCATTCATAATCACATCGATAAATTAAACGTCTACGAATACAAATACGAATACAAATACGAATACAAATACGAATATATTTGTTATTTATGTTTTCATTCGAATGTCTTCGCGATACTTTCCCAATCCGACCTAGATCAGAGCCCAGGCTGAGCGCCGATGTTCGCACTAAAAACAGGTTAGACCCGAGCCGACGCAAAGACAAAGCTTATTCTATAAAAGGCGCTTCTAGAGAAAGTTTAAGAGCCACTATTTTATCTCCACGTGTGATTAACTCCTACAAAGTTGTGGCTGGCTTTCTTTCCAAATCAGGCTTAGATCAGAACATAGGGCTGAAGAGCCGATCCCGTCCCTGAAAACGGCTACTTAGCGTCTTGGCGGAGTTACGAATATTCGTAGAGGCTGGCAGACTGCGAATGCGAATCCAAATACTGTGAAATCTTACGAATCTGTATTCGTGCCGACCGCTACCCGAATCAAGTGGATGGCGCCAAAAATGCGATTAGTTAACTTGGACAATGGTTAACTATTTTAATGCTCTATGGTTTATGATGGCGTGCAGATCGTAGCAATGTAGGTTGTTAGCACGGTAATCTAGATCGTACATAATAGGCTAGTAAGGAGCCTTGGTCCTGGATAGAGTAAGCACCCCCCGATTTCAGCGTGGCCCTTGGCGCTAAGCAGGAATATCTTCTAGTGGTAATCATCCGCCATCACAGCTAGTTCGCCCGTCCAGCCTCACCCAACCACTACTCTCTCAAATCTAGAGAGCATTTCTACGTGCAGACCCCTGCATCAACTGCAGTAGTTTATTGGAAATGACGTCCTGAATAAATCTTTTCGAATAATCTTAATATAAACCTTGCATCAGGCTGCAGAACTCCATAGCATATATTGCATCACGGGCATTATGTTGGCTGGGATTTTTTTCATCTGTTGTATCCATATCAGACCTAAACAAAATCACTAGGATCCACTTACTCTTAGAGATATATGTAATCAGAATAAGGGAAACAATAGTTACTGTACTGAGATGAACGCGATAAAATCGACAATCAAATAAATACTGCAACAAGAAATTAACGGCTTTCGTTTTCTATATCGAAATCACTCCTTAAGGCCGGGCCACCTTTGTTAGATTGCATAATCCGCTACAACGTTAATATTACGGGATGATTTACCAACGTCTAACTGGGAGTACCACAGGCATTTAGTTCGTCAATTTGTCTGGTGTTATGAAAGCGTTGGTGTCCGAGATAATCGTTGGTACGATCGAGATGCTTGCATTGCATTCTAGTGTTTTCTAAAAGTAAGAGCTAGCTTATAATTCCTTCCACTATAAACCGCAATCTAACTAAACTTGCTGGCATCTGAACCTCCAGCGTTTCACCTCCAGATTCTGAATAAATTCACAAACACGCGAGCACGCAAATAGGAAAGAATTAGCCAAACACCTAGCCCAATGAAGGGAGCCTCCACATATCTCTCTGTTGCGGACATTATCTGTTGCTCCCTAACGACGACAGCTACCGCTGCAGCGTTTAACCCATTGGCTCAGAAAACATCCAGTCAATATAATGATTGCAACCAGCTATGCGGCCAAGGTTTGCGTGATGGCTTAGCACACTTTCCATACGTACAAACATATAAAGGTTGAGACTATCGATAACACCAGGAGGAACACTTGGACAACTGTATCAAAACCACCACTTAAAATCGAGCACCGGTTGTTTAATAACCATAGGTTCAGAAGAAAAAGGATCGAATTATTTATTAAAATGTTTCTAATAGGCAGTTTGGGATTTTGCGGAGCTTCTTGGGATTCATGCTGTGAAGAGCTTGCTGCTATGGCCAGCTGTTTATCATATCCGGGAGGTAGAACCGGGTTAGAACCACTTTGCTGTTCCAAATCCTGATCGACAATAACTCCCATTGATTCTACTGAGCAATCTGAAAGTAGGCTGTATTGAATTAATAATGTTATTTGTGGAACGTGATTTTATTAAATTTAGTTAGGGAATTTTGTTTACAGATAAGTTAAGCAATCTGGGTTTAGGTTTTCTGCTATGAGTAGCCTGCTGACAGTCGTTAAAATGTAAATGTAAACTGCTGCCCCTGCAGAGCTAACTTGAAGTCGTATCTAATTGTGTTTAACCCCGCCGATTAGTGTGACATTCGCTCGTTGTATGTGTTCTGATATCGAGGCTACTTAAATTGCGACCAATGACAATTGCTGAGGGCTTGCCGGCTTCCTGAGCAATATTCTTCATCATCTTAAGTGCTCTTTGGTCCATCTCCTCGATCTCTGTGTATTTGCTATCTTTAGCAACAGACTTATCGGTTGCTGATCCTTCTTTATTTGCTATGAAGGTTTTGTATTGAACAGTCCAATCTGCGTAAGTGCGACTGAAAGATGGGCATGTGCCGGATCCTGCAGTCTCCCTCGTCAATCTGTGAGAACGACCTATTCTGAATAAAGGTAAAAGATAATCTACGATCGTGTCTATGCGTCTACAAGACTTCAAAAATTAAGAAAAAGGATTGATTTTCATAACTATTGATAGAACCAAAGATCGAAGAACATGAAAATGTAAAACACCTCAGGACTTGAATTGGACATAAAGTGACATTTTTACACGTAGAGAGGGCGCAAACATAATATTGGGAAACAATATCGGCTAAGACCAACGTACACAGATACATCATTAACGCTAGAAAATTTGGCATGTAATATTTCCGGCAGCTTCCTATGAAAATTCATAACAAAATCAAAATCTTATTTGGCTATTGCAGAGGTATGCAACCCTTAGTATTCCACTAATACATAACGTTATTGACAAATAGAATGTGTTATGTGAGCTTAGCAAAATCATTAGCTCAGCTCATCTATCAACCAACATCATAACGTAGCAATCTTGAGGGGATATGACTGACATCAAACCAATGTAAACGCATCGTTAAATATAAAGTAAGGTATAAGCTTATATAAACAAGTATCAGTATAAGCCACACTCTCATCCAACTACTTTACAGATGATACATAGATACAGGGCAAAAGGTAGTCGGAAAATTCTATAGAAACTCCGCTTATTGTGATTGAGATCTCGAAACGCTCATTCACGGCCTTTATGTTCCAAACAGCATCTTTCGAAGCCGTTGACCGACCATATTTTCGGATGTCAAGTATCCTTCCCGGACCTAACAGAACTCCGATAAGCCGAACGGTGAGGGTGACCTTAAAAAAGGTAGACATAACGCAGCTGTCGAGCTGTATTAAATCCATTGCTCCGACAATCTTGCGCCGGAAGCAGGTACCCATGTGGAGGCAGCACTCACAGATCGCTTTCAAATTCCAATTATATTGCGATCGATAATATTGCTTTGAGAAATGAACTCCTCTGTAGATAGAGCACCTTGCAGACGATCAGAGACCATAATCCTCACAAGTCCAGTCGCCTCTATACGATTAGGCGGCAAGCCATTCTCACAGATACATCTCGTATTTGTTCGGGGTCGACTGTCAAAAACGGAAACGTAATGGTAGACAACAGCGAGTGTCGGCGTGTTATTCGATCGATAGCTGGTGCGATCTCCTCTCCACTTTCAAGCTTTATCCCTTGCACTCGGCCCTCTTTTACCATACGAATGGCTGAGGACAAGACCTGTTCCGGAGAAATCTCATATGAACCAAAAGTTTCACATTAGTGGAACGAATTTCCCAGCGCCTCTGGCTGTAGCTTAGAACCGGAATTCTTACGATAAAAACAGCCTTGGCGGCGCGAGAAACGCTGCGAGAGTGTAGGATCATGGTTTCCAGATCCACCTCGCTTGTGTCTTTCTGCCCGAGCGTAACCATGGACAGACTATCTCCAACCAGAGTCACCTCGATGCCTGCCGCATCGGCTACTTGGCGGTCGTAAAATCGTGAGCGGTCAGCATCGTGATAGGCTCATTCCGTTCGTGGAGCTTGCGCAATGTCTCGAGATTAGTCTTCTTTCCCGCAGATCAGGACAATGTTTCCGTAGAATACGAACTGAGTCGCATTTGTTTAGCGAAGGGATCTTGAGATCGGTATTTTATCCATTTGATGGCTTGATTTGACTGTCTCTCAATTCTCTTAAGTCTAAAGATACTAAAATGGAATGGGTTTCTCGGCTGCGAGAGGCTGCTTGTCACAGAAGGAAGTCTGGTTGTGCGCTCCTAAGATGCACTCCTAAGCGTGCCCTGACAAATCTTCGACACCAGTACATATTAGTTCATGAATCGACACAAACTAACTGTATATTTGGCTTCAGCTTGCGCGCCTTCAGTTGTAAATATAATCGAACTGTTTGGGACTATGGGAGAAATCGGCAGAGGATGGTATCCCTACTAGTTCGAAATATCGGTCGTGATTGCCGAACCACTTGCAGATTCTCTGCTGTGGAGCCAGTTCCTAACAATTTGCTCATTCTTATTGAGAATCTTCAGAATGTTCAACTTGCACGTAAGCCTGGTTAAACTGCTCACACGAATCCAGTATACTGTTCTCCGGTGATCTTTCATGAAATGACCGTATTATAAGGCATTCTGCGGTTTGCAATAAGTTAAGCAAAAATTGGAGTAGAAGATCTAGATAACTAAAGCAATACGGGATGTCTATTCCTCTGAACCTTGTATCAAGATGGTGTGGATCAACGAATTGGGTTTCTCGCATGAAGTATCAAGAGACAGCTATTCATATCGAAACTCAAGGTTGATGTAGGAATCCAGTACAAAATTGTAAACTGTCCTCATTTTCAGCACTAAAATATGCTAATGATTTGCTTGTTGTCTTCATATGATAACGATTCGCTTGTTGTCTTCTTCTGTAACAGTGCTCTTAATAACGTTCAAGTCCGCGGCCTATATCTAAGCCTTCACAACAATTGACGTGGCCTGAAAAACTTTAATTGGCCAGACAAGATCCGTCTTTAGGCTCTTTGACAGAATATCGGTTATTAAGGGAGTGCAGTCTACATCTCGAAGTGCTTTGGGAACCTCGCTGATATCAGTGCAGAATCTTTTGGCTCTCTTGAAAGCTCGATTGCTGAGTCGACAAGCCCGATAATATTTGTAATAACGCAGATGACAGCCAGGCCTTCGATAGTTATTCGATCGGTTGCTGCACCAAGCAGCTGACCCATTCACAATTTTGGCGAAGTTCGGAATTGAGCACCTGACTGTATGTAATTGACAGAGGATGTTTGGACTTTCAAGGCGGACAAATTGCGAGTAAAGCTTATACACGGGTATAACATAGGAAGATCACTATTTTCTGGCAGATAGAATTCTGGAGCAGCAATCTATTAAGATTTAGGAAAACTCTAGTCGTACAAGTAGAAGTTGCTTCCTGAAAATTGGCAAAACTTGATTATTACGTTGGTTTCTCGAAAGAGGTGGGATAGACACGTTATTCAGCCATTGCCAAAATAGCACCCACAGTTGGCATCACTGACATCAGTAACCTCAAGCAATGAATTGACACGCTGGCCGTATCAGTCAAAGTCTGCTAAGGTACATGTGTAATTTCCTTAAATTTGTTGGTTATGGCAGTGACGCACTTGTATAGATCGTACGGCACCGTTATGACATACCGGACGATGGGACCAGTCTGCATGAAGTGGTTGCTTACGATTAAACTTGATAACGTTAGTGGATGTGTGGGGCTTCTCAAGAGGAAGGAAGTGGTATACCAAATTCTCCGACATCAATTCCAGAAACCTATACTCACTTCGGCGCACACGTTCGCCCAATGGCAAGCCTTATAGACAGCAAATGAAGAGGTGTCAAGCTTTTGAATAAAGTTCGATGCAGTTCTAACGTAGACGGTTTTTAGTACGGTAGTTATAAGTAATTAATAAAAAGATATTTGCCTGCTTCCGACAGAAGCAATATTCGAACATATGAGCAGTCAACCAAAATGAGATTGGGATTGCAACGATTCCAATGACGTTAACATAGCAGAACTTCTTCTGTATCATAGTAACTTCAAAATCTTTTTAAATACATTCAGGATCTGTTCTCAGTGCGAATTAATCAGTGAAGATCTACCTGCTGGTGATTAAATTTCATTCGATTGTGTTCCTCCCGCGTCTTGCGTTTATATCGGTCGCCGGCCTCTTTTGGAAATACACCTTAGCATTTTCCCCGTCGGTTATGTGTCACCAGTTGATCAAAGTTTACGGCATCGTCACCGTTTGATCGGATATCTTGTGGCCATGAGACACGATGACGGTTAGTATAGGTGAGATTGGTTTCAGACATCGATTGATACATAAACAAAATATTATAATGGGGTGACTCAATCCCAACGACCAAACAGCTAGAGCAAGGTCACAAAGCCGCTTTCTAGAGTAATACATTCTACAACAGTGGGCTGATATTCTCTGTAGATCTGTAGAGTTAGCAAGTCTCTTTTGTTTTCTGTTCAAGGAGTCGGTAAAGTCCACAAGACTAAGTCTTGCGGGGAACAAATTCTTTTGCAATATCTAAAAGTTGAAGAGTAATATCTGTAATGATGAGTAAGAAAGTTGTTTGCTTTTTAACTAAAACCACAAATTTTGCTACATAACGATCCAGAACTCCCAAAAGCCCATACTGATCGCTTTTTGAATAAATATTCCAATCTGTCCTTAATTTCATCGTATCCTCCGGATTCCCGTGGGTGATTGATAGTAGACTGACTCAAAGTCGGTTCTTTGAGTGTTTGGCGTCCCTCGATCGTCAACCAAAGGGCATGGGGTGTGTATAGGTAGGCGGTGTTTAGAAGGTGTTTGGGGTATTGTTTTAATATTAAGTCGTGTTGGGCGTACACCGTCCTGTTGCTATAGCGTATTGAACAGTTGCTCGTACTGCTGGTAGGCTTGGTTTCTATGACGAAGGGTCTGAAGCTGCCTTTCCTCCTAAAAAGAATGACAGGCGCCCCTTTTTTGAGTCACTCTGTCGTAGCATTGTCTCCTTATACCGGTCCTAACGGGTACACCGAAATAGAAAATGTTCTACTGTCTCTTTAGCCTGGCCGCAGGCTCATAAGTCCGTCTTAGTAGCTTTGATACGATATAAGTATCTATTGAGTCGTGACATCCCTGTGCGTATCGTATCGACAGTTCCGCAAGGCCGTAGAAAACTCCACATCGCTACCCCAGAGGGCCCTACACAACTTGTTATTGTATAGTAGTCTTGTCGCAGCTGTTATTGGTGGTCGCCTCTGTTCTATATTCGAAGTCGTTTGTGGTCGTAAAATATCTGCTTCTGGGCTATTCGAGCCCTCCGCCCAAGTTCCTCGCAATAGTTCTCCTGCTGTCTATTCCAACGACATATAGCTCACCGTGTAGTTGTAGTCGTAGTAGTCGTCGTCGCTAGTCGTGAAATCTCTGCTTTCTAGGCTATCCGAGTCTTTCGCTGGCAAAGAAATCACATAAAAATCGGTTCGCTGGCTTGGACAACCTTCATGGTCAGTCTCATCAAGCCAGAAATGCCTCTCTGCTTAGCTCTCCTCCAAAGAGAAGGTTCCCAGGCGACAACACGGGGAGGTGCAGAGCAGGACTTGTCGCCCAACACTGGAATATGTGGGATAGCTTATAGCTCAGTGCGAGAAGCTTACATAATAAACTTAACTTAACTTAACTTAGTCCAGTAGACTTACCGATTTAAAGAGATTCACACACAATGACCGAAAGGAATAGAATGTAGTTTGGAGGAAAAGTTGGATTTATGGAATCTGGTGGTAATTGGCTTAGACCCCTTTGGGAACGACGGGCACGTGACCCGGCGCACCGACCATAATGGATTTTCCCGTGATGACAGACAAAGTGACGTGATTTGGCTGTGGGCGATCTGGAACCGAGATCTTATGACGGCCAGCGAGAACAGCACGGCGATGCAACTGTCATGAAAATCATTTAACATGTCGACGCACGAGGAAACGACAAAAATAAAGTGAGCATTTCGAAATACCTGTGATCTCGCCAGTTTCTCTGACAGGATGTTTAGTCGTTGGTGGCTTGCCTCAGCAGGCTTCCCTGTTCTTGCGGTAGTTCTCACGTTTCGCTCTTACATTTACAGGCAGCCGATTAACAGACATTCAGGGAACACTATGTGCCATGGCTATCATGTTCAACATCTCCACGGTATGCCAAGGATGGCATGAAATAGTAGATGTCGACGGAAGCACAAGCACACAGTCTCAGCCAGCCTGGTAAGTATTCTACTTCCCTTCCTACTATTTCTACTTAACTTAGCAATCAAACTATTGTCAGGGCCATTACACTCAAAGCAGTATCGTTAGCTTTGGCCGCCACCGCTTATCTCGTCTTACTGCTTACGATGATGTCTAAACGCGATCCAGTCAAGGGATTTACTGTGACGATATTGGGTTGGTTTACCTCGGCGACGATATTATTCAGCCTTATAGGCGTCGTGGCTCGGCAGCATCTAATAATCCAACCACAACAATCACTGCAGTATACACAGAATTTTTTCTACGGGATCCTGGCTGCAGGCCTCTACATCCTGATAGCTGTTTTACTAGCAATTTACACGGCCAGCGCGCACTCTGTCCGTCTGAGTCATGAGGACAGGCGAACGGTTGAATGCACGAGTATCATCCTGCGGACGATCACCTTTGTAGTATTTCTTCTCGGTGGGGCCACTGTATACAGCGCCATTGAAGGCTGGTCTTTGATGGACGCGCTGTATTTCACGGACACCACCCTTCTCACGATTGGCATCGGAAACATTGTTCCCCAGACTCACCTCGGACGAAGCTTGTTATTCCCATACGCCGCTGGGGGAATCACCACGTTAGGTCTCGTCATCAGCTCCATATCCTCGTTCGCAAAGAATATGAGAAACATGAAGCTGAGATTCAAACTCAAGGAAACGCGGGATCATATCCGTGAACGAGGGGACTCAGGTGGACCCATTGACAGCACTCACAACGACAACGAGAAGCAATCACCCCATGTGCCGGCCAGTGCTCAATGTCCAAGAAGAAGTGAAGTGTTGACATTGCACCGCATTAAATCTGACTTCTATCGAAGACGTCGATTGGAGGCACTTCTATTCTTCTTGGCAGCATGGTTCGTCCTTTGGTTAGTCAGTGCCGCTATTTTCCGTCGATCGGAAAGAAGCCAGGGCTGGAGTTACTTCGCAGCTCTCTACTTTACTTACACATCACTGACGACCATCGGCTACGGAGATCTGTTTCCGACCAGCAACTTTGGCAAGGCTTTCTTCGTCTTCTGGTCTCTACTTGCTATTCCCATTCTGACGAACCTTGTCACTGCCATGGGTGAAATAGGTCATCGGACGTTGATTTATTTCTCTGGTTATATGTGGAGACTTTGGAGTTCAAGAGCCCATGCACGGCAGTGTCACCGGCATGGAATTATCTCTCAGTCTCGTGGAAAAAGAAGCAGTAATAGAGTAATCACGAGCGCCTCAGATCCAGAACCACTAGACGGTGGCACCGACATTGGAAGACACGCTCAAGGGCCATCGATGACCAGGCAATCACTCAAGGACTTGCAGAGGATGGGTACAGGGAGCAGTTCTGCTGCTAATGAACTCGAACTGTCCAAATCGATGAACGAAGCGGTTCAACGTAAGCTTCTGCTTGCTGAAGAAATGGAAAAGCTCGTAGCTGCTCTTAGGGATGAATCCATCAGGCAGGACCCATATTGCGATTGGACTAGAATTCTCTCACTACTCCACGCTGGGGAGGATGAGGGGTCCAACTCATTGGAACCCATCCCCCCTGCAGTCTTGCATGACGGTGCACAAATCACGACGAGGAAGCTCATGAGCCCCGAGAAAGCGGTAGCAGAGAGGAACACTGAAATTTTATGGATGCTCAAATTCTTAGTGGAGAAACTGTGTTCGGATTTAATGGAGGAATTGTACAGAGAGACTGAAACTGCCGATGCACATAATACCGCCCACGAATCCATCCCGTAACCATAAGTTATGTTTCAACATTTTCCACCGCGGCATTGAACAGGTATCATGCTGTCAAGAGAAATGGAAATAAAATAAGCACCATTACTTAGAGTTCCCACGTTCAATCTCTAGAATTGCTTGGTATGCCACCCGCCAAATAATGGTACAGTAGGTCACATGACTGCGCTGTATAGGTTTGGTGCCTGGGCTATTCCGACCATTTCCTGGCCATGACACCTCCAGGATGGATGAGTCATGTCGGATGACTGTCTACGGCCTGCAACAGGTCTCGCGTTTCATCAGGTAGCAAGAGCATACTTGAACTCTCTTTTAAGTACCAACACAAGTTAAACAGCTTGCAATGACGTAGGTATCCGGTCCATGTGTTAGCAGTTATCTCCAGCATCGAAGAAATATTCTATTATAAAATAATTAGCCTTGAAACTACTGGCACTCCATATCAAATGTTGAGAAACTCGCAAAACCTGACTATAAACTCTCACCCTTCGGCGAAGACCTTTGAATTGTGATTTGCTTGACTGAAGAAAGACGATTATTAGAAGGTTGTTTAATGAAGAAAGTAGTTGCAAAAGTCTTTGGAGGATAGTTCTAAAGTAGAACAAAGTGATCTAATAAACAGTCCAATATCATGCTCCTCACAAAATGGATTACTTCTTTCTTTATCGAGAGCAAATCCTCTATATGGGCCAGCCTCTTCATGGGCCCGCTGCTTGCCTGGCTTACGCATTTTTCGGTATGCCCGTTTCGTGGTGGTCATCGGTATGGTATCCGCCGTAGGCGCGTCGACTAAATTCGTCTGCCATTAATGTTATCTATTAAACCCAATACGGTCAATACCCCACAAATTTATTGTTAGTCACCTGGCTGGCTATCTCTCGTTTAATTCGCTTCATATTCATCCGGGTAATTAAATGCGGGATAAGCTCTCTTTTGGAGTCTTCCTTGCGACCAAGACTTTTATTCCTCAAAAATAACTTAGAGCGCTGGCAATACAGCATAAGGAGCTTCAAAATGCCATCTGCCAAAGTCTACAGCTCAAACATTATTCAAACGGGCATCCTCAAAGCGCTCGGCAACGTTCTTGGACAAGGCATTGCAGCTTTCCAAGGGGGTAATTATGCACCGTGGACGTCACTGCAATGGACACCGGTAGTCGTCTTCAGTTTTTGGGCCGTGATCAACGTGCCGATGCTGCTTATTTGGAACCAGATTCTTGACAAAAGGTTTCCAAGTATGCTCGACGAGAAGAAGGGGAAAAAGGAGGCCAAGAAGGAAGAACTTTCGTATTCAAACGTCATTGTCAAGGTCATTCTGACAGAAAGCATTTTCAGCGGACTCGTGAACGCCTTGTTCATCACATACATCTCACTCTGTCAAGGGCAATTTAATTGGAACATGATATCTTATCGAATCCAAAGAGTAAGTATTTTAAATAATTGATTTATTGGATTCGAGCAATTGTAGAGCGGTAGTTTGGTTTATGGGTTAGGCTGACATGATAGGATCTTCCGAATATTCTTGCGAGTTCCGTGAAAATGTGGCCACTGGTGACGTTTGTTTCCCAAGCCTATGTGAGTTCGGAAAGGCGGGTTCTGTTTCGGTCTGCGTTCGGTGTGCTATGGACGGTGTATCTGAGCATTGTCTCTATGGATTGATAATTACGATAGAGAAATAAATATCAACTAAATTCGAGATGACATTTACATGCTCACTTTTACAATCTATCGTTGTTTAAGACCACAAGATCGTCCAGTGATTTTGATAATATTCCATCTCTGCGTACACATTTCCGGCTCAACTAATCACAATCTAGGATAAGTTGAAATTTCTACACCGTAGTGGTAAAAGCTGAGTAATGCCTTGATTCTCTTGCAACTGTTATCCCGACGATTACATTTAAAGCTCAGATTGTCGTGACTGTTATTGCAAAATGTACCTCCATTGAGCAGAAAAGGTCGTCACTGACTCCTGCAGGATACTGCGCCCGTTGATTTTTCGACTGATCCCGCTTTTTCTCTGAAACTAGCAGATAAAATGCAGGCTCATCACGCTCGGCGATCGTCATCGCGTCCTAATGTGTGGCCGTAACAAATTTTCGAATTTGAACTACTTCAACCACTCAGTAAAAATCGCTATAGTCGGTGCTGGCTTTTTGGAATTTCCAGTGACCTTCGTCAATAGCTGTCCGCATCGAAAGGTCGGCATCTTGATTGCAGGCATGTAGAGCTAGTGAAGAGTCTGCGAGAAATCGTGGATCCGTATCCAAGAGGCTAGGTGATTTTGGTCATAACCTCATATACTTCAACTTTGACACGAACTCTCCACTCCGAAGTCCTGCGAATCGACTTAAAAACATGAAGGGGTATGGGAGAGATTAGAACCACCGCCGCGGCATTGAACCCACGTCAGTATCTCTCAAACAGTGCGTCAATAGAGGCAATGAGATGGGTTACGCTTCGCTTGGAGTTTCGTCGAAGCCAGATTGCCGTACTCCAATGAGCTAGCTGTTACTAGAGCGCACAATTCTCAGCAGCAGGAGAACTTGCTAGAGAGGCCATAGTTCTTCTTCTGTTATCCCAATATCAGGACAATGTGCCATTCTGAGAGAACATAATATTTCAATCTTCATTTGCCATTGAGGTACCGTAGTAGTCGAACCAGCCGCTGGACTGCGCATCGTCCGCATATTCAAAAATATCTGTCAAAATGTCAACTTGATTAGCACAGACAACGTAACGGAGCTTTCGCGAAAGCATACGATCGCTCGACATTTTTGAATCTGCGTAAGATCAATAAAGAGTTTCGCAACGCCTTTCTATATGTTCAGCAATTTCAAGATGAGTGGGGAATAAAGTGTTTTAAAATAAGCTTTGCCCGAGACCAAGCTTAAAGGCTAATTCAAATTCAATGGCCATTCTTGCTTTAAGAAGATCGGCACAAAAATTAATAATCTCATAAATTTTCAGATTTCGTCAATTATTTCCACAATCAGCAGTTTAGAACTCAAAGCGTACACATCAATTTGGATATCATAGATCGTTGACGACATACAGGAAAAAAATTACTATATTAGGCGAGATTCAAAATGCCTGAATCGTTCTGGTTCCAAGTTCTCTAACCTTACAGACAAACGTCAACGGAAGAAGAGCTCGAGTTTATTAAGTAGACTTTTAGTGCTGCTAAATATTTGAATTTCTCGGTTAGGATCGAATGAGCGATATTAGCAGCTGGAACTCAGAAGTCACAGATTTTGGCGCCCAATGCAGCTCACGTCACAATATTATGCAAGTCAGTGCTCCTATACAGCATAAATTCTCGCTAAAATATCGCCACAAGATGATTTCCAAGATCCGCCTCACTCGTCCCGGAGGCAGATAAGATCTAGTTTAAATTAGGAAGGCGCCAACTTACTTAACACGATGGCTTAAAGGCGAACCAGGCCAATGCTCTGTGTTTGCGAATACAGAATATGGTGAGACGGTCTTCTGGCTGAATGAATAGTGCCAAGGTGGCTGCAACTTATTTGACACAACAGCAAAGATAAAAGCGGTCTCAGCTTCTGTCCACAGCTGCTTCTAACTCTCGATGATATTGGCTTAGAGAGTAAGCTGTGATGTATATGCTCTCGATGCATAAAGCAACGGCAGATCTGAAACCACACAGTGAAAAGCTCACGCATGGTACTGGAGTCTGGCCTACGCTCTTTTTTCGATTCTATATCTTCTTGCCCGGAAATTCCAGGAGAAAATCACCTATTTCCAGCTGCAAAACATTATTACAATTTAATTACGCGTTATAGCCAAGGATTGCTTATCAAGGTCCTTCATCAGTTGGTCGAATGACGGATTGTGCCCGAGCTTGATAACGCTATGCTAAAAAATCTGGAACGAAGTTCTACTCAACTCTAACTTAGCATTAAGTTGCTCATTATTTGATTGTGATTGACGTTTATTAGAACTCATAACGTACGCCGAAAATTAGATATGTTAAAGACATTAGCCGTGATGATAAGGACGACTAGTTTGATTGTCGAAATACCTTTCTATAGCGTAGATTATGAAAGATTGATCATAGTAACAAGGATAATGCTTAATCAAAGAAAATTAACATTACAACATCATGACATAAATTCGCCATGCTAGGATTAAGTGGACGTAAATACAGTTTCTAAAAGTCATAACGTATAGACACAGTCACAGTTTTTCTAAATAATTCTAAATATTCTTCCAAAAAAAATCTAATGAAATATGGCCTGCAATAACTCCCTTCTTGCGAAACCACCAGCCGGATGTGTCGAAATGAAGAACGTAAAAAATCGTTCCGTGTAGCTTCTCAAAATATCCTGTTTGATTTGGTTGAAGCCAATCTATACACTCGCGCAGAATATCTTCAGCTTCAATGAATATTTCAAATCCTCTTAAGCCTTTTCTTCTGTTGATGAATTCTTTGATGATCTTTCCCGTAATTCGCTGGAAATGATGAAAAAAATCGAGACAATAATACCCAAGCCGGCTAGTCCAATGCCCATGTACCAAGCGCTCCTGTAACCTTTTAGAATATCTGTACCATCAGGATTGATGCGACTTTCTATCGTGCCAGCAAAACCTAGACCTATAGAGATTGAATAATTGACAACAGTGCTAACGAGTGATGCCGCAATGCCTTGGTGCTTTCTTGAGACAGAGTTGCTAAGTATGACGGTGCCGGATGGAAAAGACATGTCCTAATTTTCGTTAATAAAAGGTTCGAGTTTGATAAAAAAAAAAATTGCGTTACCATTCCCCATGGCATAATAACAATAGAAACAAATGTTTGAGCCCAATAAATTTGATTTACAGGCGCGGTTGCGATCAAGATGATGCCGATCGTAAAGGCTGTCATGGCAGCTAACATGATATACCCTGCATGCCAACGACTCAACAAAAATCCAGTCACAATTGATGCTATAAATCCAGATATTGCGACAGGCGAAAACATAGCCACTGAGAGTAATGGTGATGCGCCACGACAGATTTCCATAAACTCCCATGAATAGTACATCCAGATTCCAAAGCTTGACCACCCTGCAGCTATGCATCCCAGCACAAAGTAGGTATTGGAAGAGAGATCCTTTATGGGCACCAATGGATGCGATGCACGGGTCTCGACGTAGAAGAATGCAGCAACAAATATAGATCCGATAATGAGAAGTGCGTAGGTATATGGCGTAGTCCACCCTACGATAGGTCCTTGATTCCATGCAAAATTGATAAGAACCAATCCTGTAACACCAACAACTGAACCCGTGATATCCAGCTCGCCCTTCTCATGTACCACTTTGTCATTTTCATGCAAGTTCGGAATTACCAGCCAACTCACTACGGCAAAAATCGTTGAAAACATTGCCATTACCCAATATGCCCAAGGCCACCAGACCAATTCCGCAAAGATGCCAGAGAATACAGCACCAAAGATAAAGCCGCCCGGTGCTGTTCCTCCAAATATACTGAACACCATATCTTTTCTCTTTCCAGGAGGATATGTGCGACCTAAAATGGCAATAGCATTAGGAAGTAGCAGCGCTGGACCTATTCCTTGGAATGCGCGGCAGACATCGAACATGATTTCGGTCGCATACACGCTGAATCCAACAATCAGAGACCACACGGCGAGCCACGAAAATCCAATTATGAATATCTTTTTATGACCATAGATATCGCCCAAACGCCCTGCTATCAAGATGAAAGTTCCTACTGTCAAGCTGTACGCAGCCGCATACCAGCTCATCTGCCCAGGGTTCGTTGTGCCGAAACTCTTTGCGACTATATGCAACGGGGATATCGCTTGTCCGAGACCAGCCTGAGTCATGAATTGAGCGCAGCAGACTGTTCCGACGAAGAGGGTTTCACGGATCAGCGATATGTTCGGCCGTTGTCGCGAGTCAACGCTCTTCACGGATTTATTATCATTTATTTTAAGTGTCTCCATATGAATTGCATGTGTTTGTACTGATTAATAACTCAATAATGGCATACTGTTTTACTAAAAGGAAGTTGACGAAATCATGAATCTTCGATGAGATATATTATTTAAAATTGTCGGCTATTTTAGGGTTCTTTGTCAATTTTGCCAAAAAAGGAATATTTTCCGTCAATATCCCGCTATAGTTCCCGAAATGATGACTAAGTTCCATAATTACGGGTGGGTTAATTTTCTTTGTCTCTGCAATATAGTTAGAATGTCGATGTTACCCGGTCTTATTTCGGGATAACGGCATAACGGATATCTTACCCTTATCTGGTGATAACCTAGAACTTTACCATTGATGACGGTAAGAAATACTACTGCAGCCAGCTATTTGATTTTGGCTGTCAAGTCTATCTGGCTAACTGTCGTCCACAATAGTAGTTCTGGATTTAGTTGTAGTTCTTCCTCAACTGTCTCTGTAGTTCCATAATGACTTGGACCCTACTAATAAATAGTAATTGTTCGTTCGACGGTAGTTTCTCCGTCTTCCTAGCCAGCTGAATAAACACTGCAGATTACTCAACGTATCTCACAAGCTACAAAGCTCCAGTAGCTTTAATAGCCAATGCAACAATCTGCTGTCACTCTGAAGAATTCTAGAAGGTGTATCTGCATTTGCCAAGATTACTATCATCACTAAAGTAATTACTGCTTCGTCACTTTCGGTTGTATGATTTGTTCGAAAGGTGTATTTTCAACTTTTGCGGTTTCAATCAGCTTCATAGCCTTTAAAAAGGTTAAGGTGATGAATGCTACTCCCTTACCTTTTGACGTTCTGTTGATTGAACTACATTCATCTTATTATGTATTATATGGTTGAGGCTGCAATTGAAGTTAATAGGAGATCTTTGGAAAGCACCAAACCCTTGTTTAGTTGATGTACGTCAATTTCTTCGTTAATCCTAAAGCTTACGACGTATCGCAGTCGCAATCAGGTTAATACTGACTTTTCGAGGTACAGTCTCAAATTAAAGTTGCTTTCTGTCAATTGCGGACAATCGACCGAACGCAACTGGCGTTGTAATTAATGTGACATGATACCGCTATCGCAAAAATCAATTTCGGATCCTTTTGGTCGTCTATGTTATGCTCAGCTCCCTATTGATCTCACAAACCGCCAAAAAATGTTTCGTCACTGATCACGTCCTAGAGATACATTTAACTGGCCGAAAAATCGAAATCATAGTTTTATTTACAAGAGGGATGGCTATCTAGAGCATTTGGCCTGGAGAAAGATGAATATTTTCCAAATAGTCGCCGGCTTTCATGGATCTATTTTCCCTTGATGTGTCTTTACGCCCACTTTCCTAAATAGGCCTGTCTTGATAAGAGCATTCGAATGCACTGGCAACATATCCACGTATAACAAAGATTTGAAAGGTGAGCCTGTTCAACCACGAAAAATAATCTATTTGCTTAATGCCAATTAAGTATAGAAAGAAAACCGAGGATGTCATGATCACTAGAAAGCGTGTTTCCTGTTTTTATTATATGCCTTGCCTTAGGCATAGAGGCATTGTCTTAAGAAACAAGACCATGCAATCTATGTTCGTATTCGGCAGCAATTCCGCTCTCGACCAGAATTAATAGATAAGGCGTGAGTTAGCAATCTATTATGATCTAATGCCAAACTGATAGAGCACGATCCTGCTGAAGAGTCTAAAAAACGAGAACGAAAACGTTATCTATGCTTTTTTGCTATTTTGTTTACGAGCAATGTGGCGAAATATAGATGTAACTGGCTCTATTTCGGGTTTTTTTTGTAACATTGCATACGTTTTAACTTCGTGGTCGTACGCGGCCCGTGTAGTCTTGTCATTATTGATCTTACAGAGCGTATCGACCGTTCCACCAGTGCGCAGATTCCTCAAGATTCTCCTCGGCTGGCGATTTTGATCTTTCCTGGGCCCATATGCTTTGTACATTACTGGTGGGGGAGACTATTTCAATTTGTGGTTGGTTTCCAAATATTATAGCGTTCAAATGACAAATATTCTCCCCACTATCGGACAAGCTGTTGCCTTGGTATGCGGGTATATTTTCGCAACTCTGTCGGACATCACGAAATGGCGATGGCAGCTGGCTATGGTTGCCTCAGTACTATAAATCTTTGGCAATCTTGTGCTTGCCATATGGACTGTGCCATATGGACTGTGCCAGTTGGACTCAAATTTGCTGCGAACATTGTCCCCCCAAATCGATAGCTCATTCTTTAGTCTGTTCATGGCATGGATTAGCGATATTTTCCAAGATGATACTGAGATTCGAGAATATCTTCCTGCAATTGGTAACGTTATTTGGTATTGTAATTATGCATGGTTCCCTGTCGTTGCCTTTCCCGCATTTAAGGCTCCACACTATCCTGGTGGATACTGGGCCGCTTTTGTGCTCAGTGTCGCTAACCTCATGACTATAAACACCTGCAATATGGCATACCTGTGGGATGTGAAGAAACGTGGTCTCGTCATGAACCAGTATGGTTTATATGTGGCACGTGAGGATTTGTATGATTATTCTCTTCAATAGTCCGCCCTTAATGTCTCGACGAAAAGTGGTGTTATTACGATGACAGCCGAGGTCCCTGAGTCGATGATCGACATTGAGAAATCTCTCGGGTATATTGGAAGTGCTCACCTCAAGAACTAAATTTTGGTTGAGTTGATCTATTTGATTTGTTAGTTTTAATAGAGCAATAATATAATTCTCTCTTTGATTGATGTCGTAAGCCAAATAAATCCGATTTGAATTTTTGGCTGCTGTGAATCCAGTAATACGAAACGTGACGGATGCCAGCTGGAGTCGGGAGTAAAGATTTTGAAAAAACTGAGTTCTCCCAAACATACTCGACGCATCCTCAACTCACTTGGTTCTCACCATCTAAGGCTTTCGTCCATAGATGATCTGGGATATGGTGAAATATTATGCCGTTCGTAATGGTAGGTCTACTATTCTGTCTCATTATATGCGCAGCCGTGACTAACTTTGAAGGGCGTAAACCGGGAATATACACTTCCTGGGACGCAGCGAAAGCTCAAGTAAATGGCTTTGCAGGCGCGCAATTCAAATCATTTGGATCTCTGAGCGAAGCACAAAGTTTTAACTCAAATGGCAATAGCATGGAACCTTCTGCGCCTAGCGCCTCCATTCCGATTATCAAGTCATCCACTTCCCGTATAAAAAAGACTCCAACATCTTCTTCGCCGCTTTCAGCTAAGAAGTATTATGCAGTGAAAGCTGGGAGTAAACCTGGAATATACAGCAGCTGGGTCAAAGCGAGGGAGCAAATTGAAGGGTTCGCGGGCGCTCAGTACAAGTCATTCGCAAACTGGGCAGATGCGGAAGCATTCATAGGCTCGTCGCAAGAAGCAGCGTTTGATATGCCGGTACAGCCTGCGCAAGCGAATATACCAAAAGCTCTTACTTCAGGGAGAGTGCATATTTACACGGATGGCTCGTCAAGGGGAAATGGGCGAGACGACGCAATTGCTGGCATTGGAGTCTACTATGGCCCTGACGATCCTAGGTAGGTTTGCATCCTTTTTTTTTCAAGGCTCAGTCTCACAGTTTAGAAATATTTCTGAGCGATTGGAAGGTCGACAAACAAATCAGCGTGCCGAGCTAACGGCAGTACTACGCGCACTAGAACGCACCGAGTCTGGTCAGCAGCTGAGCATTCATACAGACTCGAAATATACTATTAAAGGCAAGTTTTCTTCTGCTTGATGTTTGCTTCTGCTGACTGTGCAGCGATCTACGAGTGGTCGCCAAATTGGAGAAAAAACAACTGGAAGACTTCAACCGGCAAGCCAGTCGAGAACAGAGACCTGGTCGAGAGGGTCCTGGAAGCGCTAGCAGAGTACGAAGTTGACGGCTCCGTTGAGCTATCATACGTGCCCGGACATTCTGGCTTCGAAGGCAATGAACAAGCTGACCGGCTTGCCAATCTCGGAGCGATGAAATAGCAAATGTATATATTAATCATTGTAGGTATTTTAAACATTGTAGGAATGTAGGCATTGTAGGAATGAATGTAAGCATTACAGACGTTGACTTAACGATCAAGTCTCGATATAACGATATTCGATATAACGAAGAAAACATCTGTAAAAATGGACGAGCGATAACTCGACCGGATGGAGCGATTCACAATTGAATCACTCCACTTGTTTAAATACATCTGTCATTGACTCACGACAAAACTGAGCAGGACGCTCATCATTCTCGCGGTACGCGTTTAGTTGATTTTGGGGTTGCTGGTGTAACAATCTTCATCAGCTGGCAATATTGAAGGTTTGATCTGTCAAAAACGTGGATCAGAGGTGTAACTTGAGCGTATGCCTTCATGAAGCGGGGTAAGGGTTGATGTCGCATTGGCTCAACGATAATCTACATTCGGTTTACTCATCAAATCGTATGGTCCACTGACATGTTTGGCCTGAACTAATGTGTCGGCCTCTATTGTTGAAAGCGGTTTGTAGAAACACGAGAGCGAAGCTTAGATAAATTGGTGTTTATGATTAGATATCGAGTAAGGAGGGTAATACGATCAACTGTCGATATAATGATACTCGATATAACGAAAAAACTCTGTAAAATGGGCTCGTCCGTAAAAATGGACGAGCCGGTAGAGAGGAAATTTTCGTTATGACCAGAGTTCGAAGTTTCGACAAGTTTCAGGTCGAAGGTGTATCAAGTTTCCTTATAAGACAAACCTGTGAGAGGGAAAAAAATTAAAAAAAGAAACTGGTCTTATGCGGGATCGAACCGCAGATCCTCGCGTTATTAGCACGATGCCTTAACCAACTGGGCCATAAGACCATTTACAAAATTTATTGAAGCAACATTGGTAATTATCCAGCCCTAAAACTACACTAAACTAAACTAAACTAAACTAAACTAAACTAAACTAAACTAAACTAAATAAAATAAAATAAAATGAGCCTCAAACTGCCTTTGTGCTGGCTCTCATCAGATTGTGGCTCGATATAACCCGTGGTTTTGTGCCGACGCACCAGCTGCGGACCTTGTCCTCGAGTTCGGGGACGTAACCAAACAAGGCCTGCGTGAAGGACAAAGGCTAGTCCTGAAGCTGCGCCTCCATCTGACAGAGCGCCTGACAGGAAGGGCCTGAAGAACGCATGGAAAGAACGTGGTATGGTTTCTTCTAGATACGCCGAGGAAAGTTTAATCGCTGTTTCTAAATTAAGATCTCGTCCTTCCGGCGTGACCTTGGGGCTAGGTTGTCATATTCCAGCGCCGACAGCGAATATAGTATGATTTGCCTTACTAGCTGCCATGCCGCAGACAATCTTGACTGCATGTTGTGATGCGTGTGGCCATGACGTGACATGGATTGGAAGATTTACAATTGTATGGAAGGCGCCCAAGGATGCCCAAGGATGCCCGAGAATACCCGAGGATATGCGTTTCCCCAAAGAATTCTCGAGCTATTCCAAAGACTTCCTCGGCCGGTCCCCGGGCAAAATTGTTCCGCTACGTCGGGATTCATCTACATTAACCTGTAATTTTGACTCCTGCCTCTCAGCTGCAAATCTGCTGCAAATCTGCAAAGTTACAGAGCGGCTGCAACTAGTGTAGCTGCAAACTGTATGCTGAATGGCAGATTGTGTTGTAAGTCGTAATGCTCTGGAGTTTGCAGTTGATGTTTCCTTCGCTTCGCGATCGAGACCGCATGTTGATTTGACTGTTAAGGGCTTTAGAGCCTTTCGCCACTACGATAACCGCTGTACCCGCAACCGCGCCCGTATAGCTCAGGACCTCGAACTAAAGACCAGCAACAAAAAAGAACAGGCAGAAAACTCGTGAAGTTTTGATAGAAGCAACAGTAATGAAAAAGTCAAGCCACACTGAACCCTTTAAGCCTCGGCGGTTGGAAAAAAGCCACACAGCGCCGCCACCACAGCCAGGTGTCAAGATGATCCAGGGGTTAGGGCAATCTGTCGGCTCTACATGCGGTTATTTGCCCTTTGGATCTCGTCCGGAGCGCAAATACGAAAAAACGCAAAAAGTAAACTCAACGCCATGCTTCTTGGACCTGCTAATTTTATCCACCTTTTTTCCAGCTATACCGTTTGGCGCGATAATTTTACATTTCTCCTACAAGTTTTTTTCATTAAAATTTTTGAGCTGCCTCTAAGTACTTGACTGTTAGTTAGCGTCTCTGTTCTTTTTCTACTTGCATCTCGGTTTGTTAGAGCTGCTTCTTATTGACATTGCGAATAGATGCACGTCGTTCTTTCGTATGTCCTCGTCATCTAAGTCACCGTCTGATCCAGTGCAGCCGGTATCTATTGCTGATACTTTCGATATAACCGCTGATCAAGCTGTTGTATCGCTTACGCCAGTGCCCTTGCTCGAGTCGAAACTACTTGCGGATAAGAGCGAAAAGACAGATTCTGCGCTGTCAGGAAGATCTCGTCCCGTCCCGCTGATACACCAGGTGCCTTTTCCCGGATCGCCAGACTCGCTTTCCGACTCGTCAACTGTCAGTAATTTCACATCGGAGACTGACGTCTCAACCCCGCTGTCTGACATCTCAGAGTTCACGATGACGCCATCAGCTATTCCCGTAAAGGTTGAATCCGCAGTGTATGACGCGCCAAACAAAGATGCCGATCAGGACTTGCAAAATGCGCCACCCACAGAAGCACAGATGGTCTCGACCAACGAAATGTTCAAGCCAAACATCCTGGATGTCATGTACTCCGCGAATGACGATTCAGTTATCCAGCACGAGCCGTCGAGACATGTCGACTACCTGTCGCACAACTGGCAGGAATCCGATCTGTCGTCGTCCTGGCGATACGTTGTCCTTCGTAGAAAGAACTTTGCCAACGGTGCGAGACTAGAGAATGCGTCGTGGCGAACGTGGACTAAGGCGAAATATAATTTGAAGACAGTCTCGCCAGAGAGTGTAAACTGGTATGTTCCATATTTTTGTGTGTGTGATATATTGCGTAGCTGACAGGATCGTAGGCTAAAGGACTACGACGTAACTTGGCTGTACGGCCCGCTTGCAACGCAGCAGAAACCGGCATTTGCAAGTCTGAGCAACTCGCCGACGAAGGGCGTGCAGACGCCAACCAACCGAACAACGTCGTCGGCGCCCTCTTTCAAGAAGCCGATTTTGAAGAAACGGAGCATGTCTGAAGTCATGCTGAACAAGTCGCGGTCGTCGTCGAACTTGATCAAGCAGGCAGCCGCCTCTGTCAAAGCACAGCGACATTTGCGGGCGCCAGGCACGACACCCACCACAGCATCATATTCACAGCATCGGGCGTCATTCACAGATGCCCTACCACTTCCTTTAAACTTCAACAACAGTTCGACAACAAGTCCGTCGATATCATCAGAGCAGCAGAAAAAACACATACATTTCAGCGACAGAGTTGAGCAGTGCATTGTTGTAGAAAAGGACTATGACGACGAGGCCTCGATGGCGTCATCAGCATCACCGGCGGTTTCGACTGACGACGAGCTATCAGATGCCGAGGACGACGAAGAGCCTGGCCTGTTTCTGATGGTTCGATCTGCATCTGGATCGTTCCAACGACCGGCAACGTTGGAGCCGCACACAATCGCGAAGTTGCCGGCAACTCGACTGAAATATGTTCACGATCAGCCGGAGGATTTTGGCAACTCTGGCCAGCAGTATTCGCGGATGCCGGTTGCCTTCTTCCGAATCGGCGAAGAGGAGGAAGAGGAGCAGGATTCCGCGATCCCGCATTTGCGACTGCGGACGCGCTCGTCTGAGAATACACAATCGACGCCATCAGCGCCTGTGCTTGTCCGGTCATCTTCATCATCACTAGCGTCATCGGCAATCCAGTCTGCGACTCCACAAATACATTATCTAGAGGACGCATCGACCCACCCGGACTCTGACAGCGACAGCTCGGACTCGACGATCAGTCTGGAGGTGAACAAGGCGACTGGCCACTCTGAGCCGGCGAACTTGCAATCTGTCGATTACTACTACGACGACCATTCCGAGGACGAAATTGTGCACAACACGGATGACGAAGATTACAACGGTCGTCCAACTGTGTTTTACGGCGACGGCGACGGCAGCAGCGACGAAGAGGTCGAGATGGACAGCTCGCTAATATCGTCTCTACGAAGGGATTCTGTGGTGCTAACTCGCGGTAGAATATCAGACTTTGGAACAAACACACCAAATATTCCACAGGCGCCCACGGCGCAGATCAAATCACACTCCTCCTCGTCTTCTGGCCTGTCTAACCTGAACCTGATGATGCTGAACCAGCAAGGAAACCAGGTGAAGCAGGTTGACCAGGCGAACCAAGCGCAGCATGCTCAGATCAAGAGATGTAGTTCGCCGGAGAGTCTGCCAGAGGAGATGCAGTCTTCTCTCGGCACTCTGATCCCACCAGAGGAGCCGACTGAGCAAGAAGAGCAGAATACGCCTGTCGAAGCTACATCTGCAGAAGCTACATCTGAGGAGACACCTGTTGAGCAGGAGGGCTACCTGAACAGCATGCTGGGTACCATGAAGGACATCGCGAACGTGTTCTGGAATGGTGGATGGACCAGCTAATAATGCCAGTAGCACATCCATATATCTACTACACGCTATACTCTATGTCTAATGCTAATATGTTTGTTTCTCGCATGGAGGATGGTCGTTCAATCGTTCGCTGCAATTAATACTTTACGTTCATAGCTCAAATCCGTACGGACCACAGTGACCTACAAGTACCAGACAAAACTGGATTACGCGAACAAACAAAAAAATGTTCGTACGATCTTTGTGAATGTAGTCTCGAGCTTTTCCAGACGGATTTGTTCTTCAGCATCTGTTGCCAGCTTGACCATCTTTGATCTGGTGAAGCTTAGACAGACGAAGCCCGCGTCCACGCCAGATCAAGCCATGCCGGACTTGCCGGAGCCTCGTCTTGCCCTGTCTTCGAAGCTCTAACAAGGTTGCACGATCAAGCACACGTAGGGGTCACGAGCGAGCGCCCTGGATGTGGCTCAAATTGTCCCGTGGCCGTCTTAAACGGCCTATCCCCGCATGTTCCCCGCTTTGAGCGTCTGCTGCTGCCAATATAGGCTCAACATAGATCGACGCGTCCACTGTGTGACTTGACAGATCTCATATTAGACACCGACACGCGCTGAGACACGATCTGCCGCGAACGTTGAGGCTGGTTCTAGTGCTTCCCCAGCTGAGTGCATTAGTAATCCCTTTAGGTGTACGCTGTAGATCACGTGACTACAATGTTTGTAGCTTCCGGGACCGCCCGTCGCTTGTGTCCTGTTGGGGTGACACCCCAGGGACACAGGTGCTGGTCAGTCCGGTCTGAGAGGTCGACCCATCACGACTCGACGGACCCAGGCGCTGTCGCCTTTCTCCTGAAATAAGCGCCGAGCTGCAGACAGGCTAGCTAGATCCATATAGATATCTATGCAGGCCGTTCATCTAGGCGTGTAAATATTGTCACCTTATCAGGCCGGAATGCCGGCTTCCTTCGATTGCCGCGGACGTCACGTCAGCAGACGAAATGCTTTAAGCCGGGCTATGCGTCGGCGCGCCGCGCGACGGCTATTGCCGCTATTGCTGGACGAGCTAGAAAGAACCTTGGGGCAAGGATCACTGGAAATTGGAATGGCGCCATAAGCACAGGGAAAAAAAGATCGGCCGAAGCACTACTTCGATACGATTTGCGAATCTACTGCCAGAGTCTATAATAGCCTTGATCCTGCCGCTGGTAATACGATATTTGTTGACGATGTAATGGTAGATATCTCGATATTACTAGTTCAGATATTAATAGCTGCGAGGGGCCTGCACGGTAAGCTGACAGCCCAGGCTACGCTCGCACTTGGACCACTAATGATCGCAGCAGCATCGTATTCTTAGCTCGGTGCTCCGTATATCTAAGAGCTAAGGCCGTCATTGCATGCCTGCATGCAATCGCCATTTCCTGAATATGTGCTCTCAATATCCGTAGATCGTAGTGGTCACTGTTGGCTTTGCTGGCCGGTTCTGTTTTGGGTTTTGAGCCGGCGGCTAACCCTATCAGGACACTGACCTCCCGTCTATCTGTGGTCTAATGTCTACTGTGCAGTTATTGTATTTATTATACTCTGCAGATATTCTCTTAGCAGAACATTGCTACGAGCATTGGCAGTGGTGTGTGGTATCGATAACGATAACGATATAGTGAAGGCTAATAAATTGCGAAATATTGAATTGCTTGAGCATTGACGTATAACATCGGCATAATACTGGCATTTTGCATTGTATCTGCATAGCATTGGTTGTTGGTTTCTACAATATAGTGAATTAAAGGTTTTCACGAATTTCTCTCCGCATCTTACGATATCGGCCCTATCGTGATATTCCGTATCGTGCTCCTACTGCTAGTTTGTTGTATTGTCGCTACCCTGTTGCATCTCAGTTGAAACTCCCGGCTTCCACGATGCGAGCTTTCTGAATAATCTACACAGATACGCAATAGAAATGGGCCCGTTTGGTCCTGTGGCCGAGGTCGAGCGCTTGATCGCGCAGATTCAGAGCTCACAAGATGCAGGTATGTCGTGCCTTCTTTTTGATTCTCCTTTTTTGAGGTGGTAACGGTCTGGCGTTTGGAGTCTCACACGGAGATGCAGGTTTACAAAAAGGTGGTTGGCTTTTCTGCTCGTGCTGATATAAATAGTTCGAAAAATGGCCATCTTTGCTCTGCAATCGGCAATGGATGTAAGTGCTGGTTTCACTCTTGCTGAACAGGTTGACTTGACGTTACTAATTCCTTAGAACGAAGAAGCGGCAAGATACTTTCTGAGTGGAGGCGGATTGATCTACCTGCGGAATCTGATCCTCTCAGACTCATGCACCGGCAACACGCTCTCATACGCGCTGGTCTCCTTCCGCAGCCTGCTCGAAAACGAGCTCGGATGGGAATATGTCGACAAAGCCGTCAATGATAGGGTGGGTTGTATTTCGAATAGTTGTAGGATTGTGAGGACTGAGTAGGTGCTAATTTAGCAGCTGGTGCAAATAATATTATCGGAAAAACAGGTCAACATCTTAAGAGCGGCAATGTCAATACTGGTCTTGATAGTCTCTCACGGAAACATCGCATCGCCGAAACAGGCACCGAAAACAGGGTACAAGGCGCTCGAGTCGTCTATCCACATCTACCCCGGTTTCCTCAAAATCATCGTCACAGGTCTCTCCTCGTCCGAAAACACGCTCGCCATGGCATGTCTGCGGCTGATAAACGCGGTCTTAAGAGATATCATCCGGACAAGCCCAGGACTGTTCTCCTCTTCGTCTTCATTCTCCTCGGTTGCAGTCAGTGACTTTGATGACGACTTGCCCTCTGAAGTCATGGATTCCTGGCCCTCGCTGATCGAAAGTCTGCAAGATGCCGGTTTCATGGAGGCAGTTTCGCTTCTCATGGTGCAGCCGGTCGCGACAAACCTCAGGAAATATCTCAACGAGTTTCAGGAGCTCATCAAACTCGTCATGCGGCGATGGCGCAGACGCAAAATAAACCTCGCTCTTGACTCACATAAATCCGCCTTCAATGGACTCTACTTCATGTGCAAAGAACAACTCGACCTGCAGGTTCTCGACTTTCCGAATAAGGTCATTGCCCCGTCAAAGTCAGCGCCGGTCTTCGTCATGCGTTCCTCAATGATCAACACCGAAACTATCGTCTGGAAAAAGCTAGGTTTCTCCAACGCTTATCTGCACAAACCGGAACTCCAGTTTGAACAAACCGGATGGCTCGGCCTGTTAGATCTGACAGACTACATACGCCAGACAGGTCGAGCACAGTTTACAGCACTCCTGGTTGATCAGTGGGTCTACAAGCCAGAAGCTCAGTTTTCCTTCACTAAAGCCTCCGTAGTTGTCACAAAGATCCTCTGCAAAAAATTTGGTATAAACGCGGCTGACTACACCGGACTAGATAACGCCTCTGAAATCAGCTTTCCATCGTCCATTGACGCTTCTACTTACACAAACAACACAAATGCTCACGACTATTCATTCGAAAGCGTCAGTGACATAAACGAACACCACGATCTGCAGCCTCTGCTGATGTACTGGTCATCGCTCCACACCGCAGGACTTAACGCATTTCTCCGATTCTGGAAAGAGTCTCAGGCTGTCGAAGCAGCAGGTGTAGAAGACGGCGAGCCAAAACCCACCGACGATTTTTCCAAAATCAAGGAGCTTGTCGAGATTCTGTTCCACTACATTATTCAGATGTCCAATGGCGATAACGGTCGAGAGATCATTTCCAATATAGGCGAATACATCACCTCAATATCTTACGCCCAGATCCGCCGAATACAGCTCGACTATATTGATCCCGTTAGTCTTGGCATCTGCTCGGAAGACGACATGCATAGCCTGCGCCGCAAGTTCGCCAACGAGATATTCGAGTTCGTCAGAGAACAGAGAATTCACTGCCTTCTCGAAGGTGTGTGGTTCTACAACGACGACCCTTCCCTGTACATGTATCCCAGCTCCACTACGTCTAAAGTAAGCTCCTTCGCTGCTTCTCGCAATTCCGTGGCCCGCGTTGTGACTGACAGACTATCAAATCTTACTCAAGACTCTGAAAGCATAGCCACATCTTCGTCATCCGGGACATTACGCACATGTCAGGGTACCGGCAGTGGAAGCAGTGACACCAACGAAATAGGTCCCAAGAAATGGAAATACATTTGTTTATCTTCTAACCGGCGGCAGTTGCACTATGGAGACTATCACAAAAGGCTAAGCGGAAAGCGAGCGCCTCATCTGGACGAGCTTCCCGGGGTGATCGATCTTAGCAACGTGTCAAATCTGACAGTATCTAACAATGTCGGTATCGTGCAGACGTCTCTGAAGGATATTGTCGGGGAATTCCTCCGCGATAACTCCAGTTTTAGCGATAGCAGCATACTAACTAACCCCATTCCGCCTGTGTCACCATCCCTCGCAAAACTTAGCAGATCTAAATTTGCTGGGGCCGACCTGACTATCAATATAGAGTCCCCATTGCAGTCATCATCTTTTTCCAACCTGAAAAAGATGCAATCTGATCCTGATAACTTGTCAGGCAGCTGTACTCCTGGATCAACGCAGGGTATTAAGCAGACTTCACCGCAGTCCCTGTCGAGTCCGCTCTCATTCTCGATTGCCAACGCATTCAACGCCAGCCCCGGTAATGACAAATTTGTATACAAGCTGACCCTTTATGGTTATCAGTCTGATATCTCTGTTTCATCGATCGTCCGAGAACAGGCGATCCTGCAAATATATCCCCAAGCGGCAGAGTCTGCCGCTGAATGGTACGACGGTCTAAGCATGCTTCTCGGCCGTAATGGCTTCGCGCCGGCTGGGCCACTAAGTCATCGAGTATCTGCGTCTGGAGCTATGGTTGGCAGTGCATCATTACTGGGGCGCACGTCGCTCAGCTTGGCATCACCCGTCTCTCGTGGTTCGCGGCTCAGCTCTTATTTTCCATCGTCCCCAGTTCTGAAGCGTTCGCCAACCGCAACATCCAGTGGAAGCCATGCTAGCTTCGTTTCAAACGCGATTGGCCCAGCCTCTCTATCAACACCTGCTGCAAACATGGCGACCAGTGCTAGTTTAAACGAGCACGCAAACGATGCTCTGTTTGCCAAGAAGTTCGTTGTGAGTGTAAATACAGCCAGATATCTGGGAATGTTGTTTGCCTCCAAAGTGAATGCGCATACTCTAGGTCTTTATGATCTTCCTCCGCTAGAAGAGCAGCAGCAAATGCACGAGAGTTATCGAGTTCAGTATTATGATGTCGAGGAGTCTGCAGATGGGATGAGGATTTCAGTTCAAGCTTCACCGATCGACGGCGGAAGTGTTAGGTGGGTTGACAGGAAAGGAGATTACGGGTTGCTCGTCGACGATAATTTCTACTACGGAGACCCTGTATGAGTACGATAACAGTCTAATGACGATAAAAGAAGAAGAAGGTATGGAAGATTGTAAGTTTGGATGAGATCCGATTTTTGTATATTCATGAATAGTAATTGTTATTCCTCCTATAGTTCTAATAATTTTTTTATTATTTTTTGGTATAGTCTTTGTTCCAACGCAGTTTTATCAGTGTCAATTTTTTTTTGCGTCTCAAATTGTTCGGCGGGATTGGTATCGATATTTTATAGCATCAGAGTAAATAAAAGCATTTCTTCTCTTATAATTTCCCTACGTGTACGTCGGCCTACTTGGTTCCTCTGACTTTAAATGTCGTAATCTCAAGTTTTCGGTCATCACTTCTTTCAGCGACTGTTGAAGAGCCTTATTATCATCTGAAAGCACTTGGACCTTATCTTCAAGTACCTTGATCCGGTTATCCCTGTCTGCAAGAGTAGATCTAGCACTATTTCTACCCAATAGCACACCATGTGCAACTCGCTCCTGCTGTGACGCTTTAGTATCCAGTGTATCTAGGATCTGTATTATCCGCGACCGCGCATCCAGTAGCAAAACTGACAGGTCCTGTTTCGACGAATCGCCTGCTATCGGTACCACGTGCTGCGATATTATCTTCTGATAGTCTAGTTGGTACCGAGGAGTCGGCCGTGGTGTCGATGTGAGAATTGAATCTGAAGGTGACAGCGATGGTGGAGAGTTCAGACTGAGAGAACTATTCGATGAGACCTTCACCGTGCCAGCGGTGCTGTGGTCTAGCTCATCATCATCTTGACTTCCTCGATCTTCGTCATCGTGAATGCTAACTGTCGATGCTGTGAATATAGTATTCCCTGCGTTGCTAAACCTGTCTCGATTTATACTAGGCCCCAACGCATCGCTGGCTATTTCGTCCTCGGCTGTGGCAGGAATACGACTCTCAAGTGAAAGCTGCGAGAGAGCACGCGTTGTTTTCCTGGACAGAGGAGAAATCGGTTCACTTTTAAGTGATGTTATATCAAGCTTCACTTCGGATGCTCCTGTTCCTACTGCCATATTCAGGCTTGTGGTCGGTCGCCGTGCTGTACTGCGTAACTGCGGAGTGGACACCTTTGATCTGAACGGCGAGCTCTCGTCATGCCTTTCACGAAGTTTTGCCTCAGATTGCCAGATAAAGAATCCGCACTGTTCTACTAAGGATGGGCAGGTGTAAAATTTTCGTCCCTATATAAACACTATAAGTACAGTTCTGATCTGAGATAATAATAAAAGTGCATACATGATTTTGGGTTTGTCTCTTCACTGTTCGAAGAACAGCAACTTGACGAGGAGAGCAATTGCATCTTTTTGAACGATAAGCTGCTGTTTTTTTGTTCTAACTCAATATACATACTTCCATATGCCATCGTCCAAGAAACCCTACACATTTGTTAGTTCGATCTATCACAATCTTCTGCCCCATAAACCCATGAAAGTCAAATGCGCTTTTAACTTCTTAGAATGGAATACATAATAAATAAACAGGGAGATGAAACATACATTTAAAGAAGCAGGAAGTCTGCCTGAACCAGCTTCAGATAGGCTGGGAGTGTACTTTAGTATTGGCGATTCCGGACGCCTTCGCTTTGAGGGAGAGACTACTAGGGCCATGACAATTTGCTAAGTCTCCAGACGAAATTTGTGAATGGAACAAAGTTGCTAACTATCTGCCCTGAGATCGCCTGGCATATCTGTTCGGTGTCACTCAGAGATCACGCATACCTTCTCGACTGGAGCTTCAAAATGGAAGTGATTAATTCCCAAATAGAACGACACACCTAACCCACAATTGTTATCGTTGCCAGGTAGAAAATTTTGTCCCCACTGTTCTAACCACGGAATAGAATAAATAAAATTTTTGTCAGGTTCGAAGAATTCCAGGAACTTAAAAGCTAAAGTGGTAGTATGCTCTGATTAAGAAGTTGTTATTATGAACTCTAGTTTTGACTCTATAAAGTTTGCAGATAGCCCATTGTAGCTACTGGACAGAATGAGCGACACTGTTGGTGCCCCACAGGCAAAGCTCGGACTGAGAAAGAATGGTACAATATATTGTTGATCTAGCTGCGAAGTATGCAATAACACTTTAAATTTTGCAGGAAAACATTGGAAAGCGGCCAAGACTCCATTGCGGATAAGTGCGATTGGAACGTCTAAGACGGCGTGGGAGAAGCGAGATCAAGTACGTTAGAACTATAAACTAAGCAGCGCCTGAAAGCCTGAATGCTAATAGTGCTCATCAGGAGCGAAAGGAAAAGCAAATGGTGAAAGAGAAAGAAAAGGAACTTAAGGACGACAAGGAGGCCGAAAAGCAGGTATGTCGGTCTATCGATACACGAAAGAGGGTTTTAAGTTGAATCTAACAAAGGTTCAGAGACATGTTAAAGCGATCAAGGACAGGCGTGCTGCTAAAGAGGTATGTATAGACCGGCTCTGTTAATGTACGACTTCTAATTCTTGCAGGAAAAGGAAAGATTCGAGAAGCTGAGTGAGAAGATGCATAAAAAGGTACTCTATTTGTACAAATTGCAATTGCTAGTTTTCATTCACAAATTTTTTTAGTCTTTCTGATTACTGACGTATTTTACAGAGAGTCGAGAGAATTCGCCGACGCGAGAAGAGGAACAAGTTACTAAAGGACCGATGAGTAGATCGTTTTGTGTAGGGTTAGCAATTTTGGATATTGTATATCAAGTATATATTGAAAACAATTTTAAGGCATATAATTGAAATACACTTTATGGGAACTTTCAGTACTTTATATATTATGATGTAGTGGTTGTAGTGGTTTCGTTCGCCATTTTGAACGCCAGTTATTGCCCAGTTTTGATGATCCCAAACTTACCACCTAAAATATTCAGTCTCTTGTAATATCGTCGCATCGTGAGCATCCGCAGAGTCTACAACCACCACCAGAAGGATGGTTTCCAGAACCGCCAGTGGCATGACTTTGCCTTTACCGGCCCGGCCACCAATCAGCGCAAGGCCAAGCTATGTTTCACAAGTCGACACCTCTTCACCTCTTCCTCCAGGCACGCCAGCGGAGAAATCGACCGATGACCTCCGAATAGCCAATAAAGCAAGGTAAATTTCCTCTCAATCTCAATCTCGTCGCAAATATTGTGCTTATTATCATAGAATAGTGATGCAGCATATATCTCCTAGGATTCAGCAGCTGCAGGCCGTCTCAGCACAACAAGAAAACGATCTAGAGACCCTCGAGAAGGAGCTCAAAATAAAAATTGCAAAGATCCAAGCAACGGTCAAAAACTTGTCTGCTCTCCGAATGAAGGTTATGGAGCTTTCACATACGTTTGAGCAAGATAGTCAGAGATCGCATGAAGAATTCTCAGACCAACTCGAGCGAATCGCAAAAATCAAAGTTAACTTAGACGTTGTGCATTCCTTAGAGAAGCGGTTGCAGGACGCAAACAATCGAGTAAATGACTACAAAGCCCGTCTCGATAAAGTTAGCCAGGTCATCGAGGAGGAAAACGACATTCAAAGTGACTGGGAGAGACGAAACTCAGGCTAGTTCCACAGTTTTTGCTACAATTTCATTTTTCCTCCCTTCCCTAATGCTCTTGATTGAGATAATCTCTTATCTACATTCGCTAACATATCACAGCTCAACTAGGTATCATCTGGTCAGTTACAGCAGTAGCTTTAATCGCTTGGATTGTTACTGTTTGTTTTATTAGATTAAAATCATAAGATGATGATAGTAGGAGAACGGCGAAAGTCGCAGCTTCAACTTGTTCTCTTTTCCGCAAAAATTATCGGACCTTTTGTCAGTCACTTTCTGGTTTTCTATCATATTAAAAAGGCGTCTATTGGTTCATTATTTGTACACTATTTTTCTCGTTCTTCTTTTTCTTCTCTTTGAAAATAAAAATTGTCAGTGTTCGGCCACATATCACGCACGATGCTCATCGGTCCAAATTTGTAGATTTCACTTTGATTTTCCGCTAGCGTAAGCCATGATATAGAGATATTTACGCCACTAATTTCGTGTATTCGTAATATATATGGTCACTTGGTTGAGTATTTTTGAGTTTCGCCATAACCACGTCGTCCAACATATAAGCTGGCCACCATTAAATTGTCTAGTTGTCTAAAGTTGGTTGTCAACAACGATTGGCAGTTCATTTATCAACGATTTACAAATCATTATTATTCTTTTATTTGGAATTATATCGAGTGATCTGCTCATTAAGCTATCTTATGAAGTTTCTGAAGTCATCTGTTGCTTGTTGGAGCTTGGCTCTGCTCTGCTCTCTCGCACCGTTAGGATCTGAAGCCAAAGCTATATCGCTGATGTCATATGATGGATCCTCCGACTCTAATCCTCTAGTCCGTAACCAACTGGTTCGTATTTGCAGTTTGGCGTTTGGTTATTTGCTAATCCTTCTTTAGGCCGTCAACGCAAATGTCGGGGTTCGGGCGACTGATCCGGTCGTCGGTACTCCTTTTCCTTTTGATGGCAACATCCTTGAATATTACTATCTAGAGCGAGATCCAAAGTCAAAGGATACTGATGAGACTATCGTAATGCTCACTACTTTTAATGAGTTCTTCCTCAGTAGCGATCATGGCGCCACTTGGACAGAGCTGAAGGGTGATGATGACGAAACTACTATTGAGGCTATTTACCCGCACCCATATATCAGCGACTATTTCTATTTAATCACAAAGACAGAGACAGTCTATCTGTCAACCGATAGAGGGAGGTCTAAAACGGTGACGACACGCAATTTTCCTAAGAAGCCTGCTGTGATAAGCCGCGCCCCTGTGTTCCTCACCTTTCACAGAGACCACCCAGACTGGATCATATGGCACGGACAGAGCGAGTGCAATGGCTACGCGTGTACCGTTGCATATTATTCGAAAGACAATGGAAAAACTTGGGATACATTAATGGAAAGTGTTCGAACTTGCTCTTTTGTTGGGGGGCTTCAGAAGACGACCGACGAGAATTTAATCTACTGTCAGCAAGTGATTCCACTCCCTAATACTGGGAGCGAGCGACGAGAACTATTATCTTCGACCGATTACTTCAAAACTTCGAGAACTCTTTTTACAGATGTTATTGGATTTGCTAATTTGGATGGTTTCGTGGTTGTAGCGTCTGTCGGTGACGATAGAGTTTCGTTGAAGGCAAGCGTGTCGGTCGATGGAGATAATTTTGCTGACGATGTACACTTTCCTCCTGACTTTCACGTGAAAAGTGAGCAAGCCTACACTATTGTCGACAGCTCAGAGTATGCGATCTTCCTTCATGTTACAACTGAAACTAGAATGTATTCGGAATACGGTGCAATTTTGAAGTCTAACTCAAATGGAACGAATTATGTCTTATCGATAGCCCATGTCAACAGAGATGTTTACGGCTATGTGGACTTTGAGAAGTTGCAGGGAATGGAAGGTATTGCCTTGGTCAATATTGTGGAAAATCCGGACGAGGTATCTCAGGGGGCCAACAAGAAATTGCGGACCCAAATCACCTTTAACGACGGAGGTGAGTGGCAAGATTTAAAGGCCCCGTCTACTGACTCAGAAGAGAAAGAATATTCCTGTAGCGGTAGTAGGTGTTCGTTGAATTTGCATGGATATACTGAGCGGAAGGACGTGAGAGATACGTATTCGTCAGCGTCTGCTGTTGGTCTCATGATTGCAAATGGAAATGTGGGTGAGTACCTTACTGGAGGTCAAGAAGATAGTACCTTCTTGACAATAGATGGCGGCGTTAGCTGGAGAGAGATCAAAAAAGGAAGTCATGTCTGGGAATATGGCGACCAGGGATCAATTATCGTAATTGTTAAAGATAAAGGTGAAACGCAAGACTTGGAGTATTCACTGGACGACGGTTTAAATTGGATAACTTTGAGATTCAGCGAAGATCCAGTCACGGTCATAGAAGTCGCAACTGTACCTTCCGATACGAGCAGACGTTTCTTGATTATTGCCCACGCACCAGCCTCTCAGGGCAGAAAGTTCTTAACTTTTTCAGTCAATTTTACACCGACAACAGATAAGAAATGTAGAGACCCAGGCAAGGGCGATGACTTTGAGCTATGGAGTCCTGCTCAAGGAAATTGTCTCTTCGGCCACGAAATCCAATATTATCGCAAAAACCCCGAAAAGCTATGTTATATTGGTCCCGATCAATTGGTCCATCCTAAGGAAGTAAGCAACTGTCAATGCGCTCGCCACGATTACGAATGCGACTATAATTACCACCGTGCGACGGACGGAACATGCGAGCTTATTGAAGGATTTTCCCCCCCCAACGCTAGCATGGTGTGCAAGCTTGAACCTGATAGGAAAGAATACTACCAGCCAACAGGGTATCGAAAAATTCCCCAGGATACATGCGAGGGCGGACGAGAGTTCGAAAAGTTTGGTGATCCTATGCCCTGCCCTGGCCATGAGGCAGAATTTTCAAGAGGTACTCGACGAATTATTCATGGCTTTGTTATGTTTATTCTCGTTCTTTTACCATTTGTGATGGCTGCTATCGTGGCATATGTTGTCTGGCAGCATTATTATGGTCGATATGGACAGATTCAACTCGGATTGGACTCTGATTTTGATTCAGCGTCCAACAACTCTTTCCTCAAATATCCTCTTGCTGCCGTTTCTGCGGTCGTGGCCGTATTTCGCTCTATTCCAGTGGTCGCAAAGACGATGTACAGCAACTGGACTGGTCGGAGCCTACGGCCGAGTCGTCTGTATCGCCCGAGAAATAACTCGTTCCAGCTCGATAGAACTAACACTAGAAGCTATCGCTATTCTCCAGTCGTCGTTGAAGATGCAGCTGGAAATGATGCAGAGTTACTGGGCTCTGACGATTCTGATGAGGAGATCGAGCAACCGCAAGTTCAGCCTTAGTTCGGACGTTCCGTTTAGGAGAAACGCAACACTAGAGAAGCAGAGACAATAGACAATTCAGTTAATGAAGACCAAAATTACGTAGAATCGATGTGAACAACGGTGGGGATAGAAACAGTAAATGTTAGTCAGGTGAAGCACCATCTTTTTGTTTCAACTGAAGGAGTTGAAGATCTTGGAATGTCATCCGCGAGCTTCTTTGACTTATTTAATTCGCATATTCTTCCAAGAAGCTTCGCATTATATTGGAGGAATCAATCTTTTATTTTTAGTTTCGTCTGATGAATAGAATGTAACTGCAGTACAGACGTTGACTTATACGATCAACTTTCGATATAACGATAGTGATATAACGAAAAACTCTGTAAAAATGGACGAGCGATAACTCGACCGGAGTGGAGTGAATCACTCCACTTGTTTAAATACATCTGTCATTGACTCACGACAAAACCGGACAGGACGCTCATTATTCTCGCGGTACCCGTTTAAAATGTGAATGAAATTTAGGCATGCTAGAACATCTCGGTTCCACAGCCTGCTGAGCGTATGCCTTCATGAAGCGGGGTAAGGGTTGTTGTGTTGCATTGGCTAAACGATAATCTACATTCGCTTTACTAATCAAATTGTATGCTCCACTGACATAGTTGGCCTGAACTAATGTGTCGGGCTCTGTATTGTTGACACCGGTTTGTTTCTACACGAGAGCGAAGGTTAGATAAATCGGTGCTTATGATTAGATATCGAGTAAGGAGGGTAATATATTACATATAACGAAATCAACTCCCACCAGTGATGCAGGATGTGCCTGATTACGAATTATGACGTCGAATTTAGTACTACTCCGTCGGTTTCGCGATCGAAGACGCAGGAGGGTAATTCCTTCCTAAATGTTTCAGTAGCAAGCCAAGTTGACTCATCCGAATTATCGCGTAATATCGTCTTATGAACGAAAGCTCTCTCTTTCACTGTGGTGTTTATTTACATATAAGCCGGTTGAATCTACTTTCAATAGTTTTAATCACGAAATGCCTGAGCGAAAGATCTTACCCATGTTATCTGAAGACGAGGTGTTGACACTGGCCGAGAAGGCACTGGATGGTACTGCTTTGGTCTTTATTATTTGGCCAAAACTAACGGCAGTGTAGCTCGTAAAATGGCCTATGCCAAGTATTCTAAATTTCAGTATGGCTCGTCAGACGGCATTGGGTTTTTGTTTCAGTTATGCTAACGCAATTCACAGGGTCGGCGCTGTAATCCTCACAGATCAAGGAGAATATATCGTCGGTATGTCAACTATTTCTATGCACTCTCTGTCTGAATCTATCTTTAACTTTTTGTTATATAGGGGCAAACGTGGAAAACGCTAGTTATGGTAGTAGTGAACTTAGTAGTGAACTTCGAGAATGATCGAGGCTGGGGCAGCGGACTAACTCCTACAATCATAGGAGCTACGATTTGCGCAGAGCAAACCGCTGTAACCAAGGCTGTGGTGAGCTTTATAGAATCTCTCTATTGCAACAGATGTAGCACAAGTTTGATAGCTAACTTCTACAGACAAGTGGAATATATAACTTTCGTGCTATCGGAGTGGCATCAAACGGCGGATCATTCACGTCACCATGTGGAATATGTAGACAAGTGTAAGCAAATACCTTTTTAAATATTGAAAATACTGACATTCACAGTCTACGAGAATTCGCACCCTCAATTTTGATTTACATGTTCGATGAAAACAAGAACTTTGAGATTGAAACTCTGGACTCTCTTTTGCCTCGCAGTTTTGGTCCCGAAGATCTCGATAATCGTTGAATCAGTGTTAAGATCAATTGCACTATAAATGGGGAAATTGTAATTATCATTCTAGTTGAGAGCTATAACTAGGTTTATTCTCTTTACAAATTCTTCAAATTGCTTTCGAATAGATCATTATATGCAAACTGAATCTGTTCGGAGAGGTTGCTAGCAAGCATTGCGCGGCCAAATTTTTCGAACGCCTTCCGAGCGCAGTATCTCGTAACACACGACGCACCAAAAGCCGACAACATCATCAATCTAGTCTCGTCAAGAGAATTGTCGTGACTAAAAGTGTTAGATGAAAGCCATATTGAGAACTGATAAATAATATTGTAATCTTACTCCCATATCCTATTTTGGTACGCCATCTTCCACGCCAGAAATGTAGCCACTGAGCCACTGAGAGTGTCTCCCTGGCCTGCCACTCTCTTTTTGCCGCCAGGAATATCTCCTAGTATCTCATCGACTCCGTTAGAAATAAAGTCGACATAGCCTTTGGCAATTATAGTTGGACCTTCGAGTCGGTTAGACAACTCCTTCGCAAGTCGCTTATTAGTATCCGCGCTATCATCTCCAGATTCTAGACCAGTGGATTTACACAATCTTTTGAATTCCATTATGTTCGGCGTCAAGACGGCCTTTTTATATCCTCTAATCACATCTAAATCGTTTTGAATCAGGAACAGACCGTCGGCATCGATAACAATGTGAAGACCCTTTTCGCGAGCGGACAGTATGACCCCTCGGGCTAGCCTCTGCATGACGATGTCACGTCCCAAACCTGGTCCCACCACTATTACATGAACTCTCTCCAGAAATGAGACAATATTGGATAAAAGTGGTTCGATCTTCCTGTCTACCTCTTTCATAGATACTCCTTCGAGATCCGATGAAGAGGATGAGAGATTACGGCTGTCACGCATATACGGATGCACCATGAGATTCGGAGAATACGTCTTGATTACCTGTGCAGCAGCAGGCTCACATACAATATGAGACATATCCGCACCTAGAAGTGCTGCCGCCTGCGCGGCAAAAAATGGTGCGCCAGTGTAGCTGATGATTATTAGTATTGATCTCTTTTCTTCGACTCAGAAGTCAGCGAAATTTCGAATATACTCTTCTGAGCCGCCTATGACAGCAATTCTGCCAGCTTGAATACTTCGTGAGTAAAGAAATACGTGAAGATCTGCAGATATATAATTCAACGACAATGCTAACCTTGTCCCTTGTGAAATTTGTCTAAAAGCGGAGGAATAAACTTCCTTACTTCCATGAGAAGCTCTTTAGTAGACATGATAGCGGTTTTCTCTTAAAAATTTATATTAATACAGTCTGAAAAGCTATATGGTAGCAGTATAGAAAGTCGAGATTTTGACAGAATCCAGGACCTGAAAATGGCCTTCCAATCGCGACAATAGTTTTGAAGTGATTGTGAAGTCCCAACTGCCGTCACGCCGGATCTGCGCTCACCAAATCCGAATTCAAACTGCTGTCTACGCTTGGATTCAATACAACAATTATAGTACGAGCAAATATATAAAATGCAAAAGTGCGATTCGCATATTTTAGATTACTGACTAAAAAATTACACTACCTAGAGATGCTCTTTCGTAGATTCAATCTAGGAAACAACGTACTTTCTCTTTTGCTTATTACATTAAAAATTGTAGTATGCATTTGGCCATGTGCGTGGACCCATTCTAATAGACACGCTTAGCGGGTGGCACGGACTTACACTCATTCTCATCTAGAGTAGTGTGAATCACATTACGATACTTCAAATCGATGGCATCACCGGGATTCTTCTGCCATGATAGGGTGTGTTTCATCCAGTTCTCATCATCTCGCTCCGGGAAGTCTTCACGCGCATGTGCACCACGAGACTCCTTTCGAGCAACAGCAGAGTAAGCAGTCTGCATGGCGCAAGTCAGCAAGTTCTGTAACTCGAGAGTCTCAACAAGATCGGAGTTCCATATCATTGATCGATCCTTAGTTCCGATATCGACAAAGCTCTTGTCGACCGCAGTGATTCCAGCAACACCCTCCTCAAGCGATTTCTGAGTCCGGAAAACGGACACATCACGCTGCATAACTCTCTGCATCGCCATTCTAATTTCAGCAGTACTCTTAGGACCATCGGCGGTTCTCATCTTATCAAGGTTGGCGATCGAAGCAGCTCCGAGGTCAGCCGACACAGGTTTAAGGGGTGTTCCGGGAGTAAGAGTATCACGGATAGTGTGCGAAACGGCACGACCAAAGACAACCAAATCCAGCAGAGAGTTAGCACCCAATCGATTAGCTCCATGAACAGAGACACAGGCGGCTTCTCCGCATGCGAAAAGACCGGGAACAACCTTGTCGTTTCCACTCTCGTCAACAGTGACAACCTCGCCAGTATATTTTGTAGGAATACCACCCATGTTGTAATGCACAGTTGGCAAAACAGGAATAGGCTCCTTTGTCACATCAACGCCCGCAAAAATAGCAGCAGTTTCAGAGATTCCAGGTAAACGTTCATGAAGTACAGAGGCAGGCAAGTGCGACAGCTGCAAGAAAATGTGATCTTTATGCTCACCGACACCACGTCCCTCGCGAATCTCGATAGTCATGGATCGTGAGACAACATCTCGAGACGCCAAGTCTTTAGCGGTGGGTGCATATCGCTCCATGAATCGCTCTCCTTGGGAGTTCAGCAAGTAACCACCCTCACCACGTGACCCTTCCGTTATCAAACAACCAGCCCCATAAATACCAGTAGGGTGAAACTGAACAAATTCCAAATCCTGCAAAGGAAGACCAGCTCGAGTTACCATAGCGTTACCATCTCCAGTGCAAGTGTGAGCCGAGGTACACGAGAAATAAGCACGTCCGTATCCTCCAGTAGCCAGGACAGTCTTGTGAGCACGGAATCGATGAAGAGTTCCATCCTCCTGATTGTAAGCAATAACACCCACACACTCTCCGTTCTCCATCAATAAGTCCGTAGCGAAGTACTCAATGAAGAAGTTAGTGTTGTGTCGTAGCGATTGACCGTACAAGGTGTGAAGTAGTGCATGACCCGTTCTGTCGGCGACAGCACAACATCTGTAAGCTTGGCCACCCTTTCCGTATTTCTGACTTTGACCACCGAAAGCTCTCTGGTATATTCTTCCATCCTCCGTTCGGGAGAATGGAACACCATAGTGCTCGAGCTCAATGATTGACTCAGGTGCCTCTCGAGTCATATAATGAATAGCGTCCTGATCACCAAGCCAATCCGAACCCTTGACAGTATCGTACATATGCCAATGCCAGTCATCCTCATGCATATTTCCGAGAGCGGCGTTAATACCACCCTGAGCTGCGACAGTGTGAGAACGAGTAGGAAACAACTTTGAGATACAAGCAGTTTTGAAACCAGCTTCGGCCAGACCGAAAGCAGCACGTAGACCTGCACCGCCAGCTCCAACTACAACGCAATCATATTCATGGTCCTATTGGCACAGTGTCAACAAATGATAACATAATATGCTTCAAACAAACACGACAAGTGTGAACTTACAATTACGGCGTATTTTGATGAAACAAATGGTGAGCCTTCTTTCGCACGAAGCGGCTATAATCGTTAACTTATGATCAAACTGTATTATTTAGAGTACAATTTACCTGGTTGCCATAGATCTTCTGAGTTCGCGCGGAGGATTGAAAGGAACGAGTAAGCGAACGGACTGAACGGATCGTATTGGCCTGACTTTGTATTAGAAATTCGCTCGTAAATTTTGATTTATCACAATGACTGCGACCTACTCACCGAAACTGAATTCCTAGAGAAAGCAATCATATTGCCAGACTTGTGAAGACAAAAAAAAAGTATCGCTTGACGAAGAATTCAACGAGCCTTAAGCAGCACTAGCGGGAAACTCAAGCACACAAAATACAGGAGTATCCGAATATCACAAAAAGACTTATATAAGCCGCAAGTGAGGCAGACAAATGGCGGAAAAACAGAGGGAAAAAATGGAAGTAAAAAAGAGTGTAAGTCAAGATCCGGAAGTCAGCAAACACGAGAAGTGTGGAGGAGATTCTTCGGTGCTAGTGGGCCAATCACAGTCCGCCAGTACTAATAATCACAATCACGTGATATGATTTCCATTCAGCCACCAATTTCTGGCATTCAAATCTTTCAGAATCTAACGAGATCCGAGGAAGTTACGTGGCTACGAGAGATCCCTTTTTCAGTGCCCAAGGCTAAATTAAGCAGTCATCTACTAAAATATTTAATTCATGCGGAGTACATAGAGTATCAAGCCACCAATAACGACATTTCTCAGTTCTAATTGTATTGCCTAAGAAGTTAGCGCGATGAAGACCAGACAAAAAAGAAAAAAGAGCTTACATATACTGCGAAGTGCTGCTGAATTTGAGATTACCCTTGATGACCTTCTCAACTGATGCCAAAAAGTCTTTTTCAGAGGCAATTTTCCGTCGCGCACGAATAGCAAACATGCCAGCCTCTGTGCAGACAGAGCGCAGTTCTGCACCTGTGCTGTTTGGGCAAAGACGTGAAATCAACTCCCATCGGATATCTCGGTCAGCCGCCATACTATACGTAGACGCAGTTAGTATCTTGTGCTCTTAACCTGAGAGAGAATACGTTATTCTGTACCTCTTTGCATGAATTCGTAGGATGTTAGCTCGTCCCTCCACATCCGGCAAACTGAACTCGACCTTTCGGTCAATTCTACCAGGTCGAAGTAAAGCTGGATCCAGTGTGTTAGGTCTATTTGTAGCAAACATGACTTTGATATTTCCACGTGGGTCAAATCCGTCAAGTTGGGTGATGAGTTCCAGCATAGTTCTTTGCACTTCGTTGTCACCTCCTGCTCCGTCATCGAATCTTGCGCCTCCGATGGCATCAATTTCATCGAAGAAAATGATACAAGCCTTCTTGGTACGGGCCATCTCGAAAAGCTCGCGGACCATTCGCGCACCCTCACCAACATACTTCTGTACAAGCTCAGATCCAATGACACGAATAAAAGTGGCATCAGTTCGGTTAGCAACAGCTCGCGCCGATAGCGTCTTTCCGGTTCCAGGAGGTCCATACAACAGAACTCCTTTAGGCGGGTCGATTCCCAAATTGACAAATCGCTCAGGGGATAAAAGTGGCAACTCGACGACCTCTCTCAGCTTCTCAATCTGATCTTTACATCCTCCAACATCACCATATGTAACATCGGGCTTCTCTTCGACAGTCATCATCGTAACCGATGGATCGATTCGTGGAGGCAGAGGAAGTTGGATCTATAAAGTCAGTTCTGATTCCAGGAGACATTTGAGTTATTCAATAATACAAACCTGATATTTATTTCGATCAACACTAAACCGTTAGTAAAACCCAAATTTGAAAATCAGAGCAATCAAAAACACCGTTACATACCCAACTCGCATTCCTTCTTCAATATCAGTAGGACTCACTCGCTCACCAAGACCAACAACAAATTTTGCGAGTTGTTTGATGTTAATCACATATTTGGCTTTATCTGGGTCATCCGCTGACTGTATGATCTTGGTACATCGGGCAACTTGTAGAGGTTGCTCTTCTGACATTCTCTGCTTGTCAGCAGCTACATCCCACAAATGAGGTGGAGCAAGACCAGTGTCGGATTCCTGCTGGATTAGTAAACCGCAAAATATTGAAGATCTAGCGAGCCTCGTCATCCATACACACCTTCACGCCTACTGAAGTTAGTAAGTGAATTCCTCGGGGCATGACTATTATGTGGAAACAACATACCAATCTTCTCGTTCACTCTGCTCTGCACGTCCTTGATATCTTTCTCAAGCATCTTCAGAGATGCGGCATAAGGAGCAGCTCCCTAAAAAAGATCAGTATTGCGGCAGGAAAATAGAAATTGACATCTCATACATAAGTTTTTAGCACCGCAATATCATCCTCGGAAAGAGGGACGATCTTTTCATCTTTCTGATCAACATCCTCCGCTGGAGGAGCATACTTTTCCCAATCAGACTTAGGAGGCATTTCCAGAGATTTGTATTATGTAAATGATAAGTGTGAATCTCGCAGTGACGCTAAGGGACTGATATAAGTGGCGATGGAGTTTTGAGGAGTTTTGATGATTCCACGCACAATCGTCAAAGCGATTGTGCACAATATGTAATACAGTCAGCAAAAGCGCGACGTGAAAAATTAAATATTTTGGCAAGAACTCTTCAACTGTTTCTGGCTATTTTCACAATAATTTTACAGAACAATGGCGAACTCAGCTAGCCAGTCAACAGGATCTGCAGGATTTAGGGATAAGGAGAAGCCTCAGGAAGTGCGCAAAGCGAACATCGTCGCTGCAAAAGGTAGGTCACATTGTTTTCTAGATATTGGACAAGAGCTCGCTAACAGAAGTTTTAGCGGTCGCCAACGCGATCAGAACATCACTTGGACCAAAGGGAATGGACAAAATGGTATTTATTTCGATGAAATAAGGGATGAGCATAACCTAATTGGGCAGATCAAAACAAACAAGGGCGAAGTCATCATCACTAATGATGGGCATACCATCCTCCAGCACATGGCCGTTATGCATCCGGCTGCTAAAATGGTAATTTTTTGGTGAATTTATATGTTACTCAATGATCGCCAATATACTCACTGTGACAGTTGGTTGATCTCTCGGCAGCTCAGGATGTTGAAGCAGGAGATGGAACTACATCTGTAGTTGTGATTGCCGGAGGGTTGTTGGGCGCGGCCGAGCGTCTGCTACTAAAGGGAATTCATCCTACCATTATTGCCGAATCATTCCAACGAGCTGCTTCTCGTGCGGTAGAGATCCTCCGAGAAATGGCTATTCCAGTGGAGCTTAGCGACCGAACATCGTTGATTCGAGCCGCAAGTACGTCTCTCAGCTCCAAGATTGTTTCGCAGTTTTCGTCGCTGCTTGCTCCAATGGCTGTTGACGCAGTCCTTAAAGTTATAAATCCACTAACTGCAACTAATGTCGATTTGGGAAATGTCAGATTAGTTAAGGAACTTGGTGGAACGATTGAAGACACTGAGCTGGTGGATGGATTGGTCCTTACTCAGCATGTCATCAAGACCGCCAATGGTCCTTCACGAATGGAAAAGGCTAGAATTGGATTGATCCAGTTTCAGGTGTCACCTCCCAAACCTGATGTATGTGTGCCTATGATGCATCATGTTTTTATTATTTGCTAACTGTTTTAGATGGACAATCAAGTTGTTGTAAACGATTACAGACAGATGGATAAGATCCTAAAAGAAGAACGCACGTATCTCCTTAATATATGCAAAAAGATCAAGAAAGCGAAGTGCAACGTGTTATTGATTCAGAAGTCGATTCTGCGCGATGCCGTTAACGACCTTTCTTTGCATTTCTTAGCTAAGCTTAATATATTGGTAATAAAGGATATTGAGCGTGACGAAATCGAATTTATCTGCAAGAGCACTGGTTGCCAACCTATTGCGGATATCGACTCGTTCACCGAAGATAAACTTGGTCAGGCAGAACTTATTGAAGAGGTTCAGTCATCAGGCTCACGTGTAGTGAAGGTAACCGGTGTCAAGAATTCTAGTCAGACGGTTTCTATTGTTGTACGAGGTGCCAATCAGCTAGTTTTAGATGAAGCTGACCGATCTTTGCATGATGCTCTCTGTGTTATTCGATGTCTCGTGAAGGAGCGTGCACTGATTGCAGGAGGAGGTGCTCCCGAGATCGAAGTTTCACGACGTCTCGCAACTGAGAGTCGCGCTCTACCTGGAACAGAAGCTTTCTGCTGGCTAGAGTTTGCAAATGCGCTGGAGATCATACCCACAACTTTAGCAGAGAATGCTGGATTGAATAGTATTAATGTTGTTACGGAATTACGAAGCCGGCACGAGCGCGGAGAGAAGAACGCTGGCGTTAGCGTGCGTAAGGGAGCGACCACTAACATTGTAGCTGAAAACGTTTTACAACCGCTACTGGTCAGTATGAGTGCTATTCAACTTGCCTCGGAGACAGTAAAATCATTGCTACGGATTGATGACATTGCTCTCAGTAGATGAGCGTATGTGAATGAACAAAATAGATACCAAACGTATATAGTTGAGAATTGCTCTATCATATAATGCAATGAAACAATTACTTCTTTTCTATCTCATCCACTAGTAAGCCTGTTTTCTCTTTGATTGTTTTCCTGGACACCTTCACTGTTTCATCGATCTTCGCCCGTACATCGTGCGTACTCTTCTCGACAGCCTCAATGTTCTCCTTGATAAAACTAGTAGTATTCAAATGCGTCTCTGCAACTTCGGGAACCATCTTCTCAAACTTCCAAACTAGCTCTGCAAAGTTGCTATAAGTCTCTGGAAGCAAAAATCTGAACGCCACACCACCGAATACAGCTGGAGCAATGACACTTCTAATCAATACATTCCGCTTTCTGAATACTATACTTCCGACCAACGTACTGACCAGAACATAGATCATTCCCGGTAGAACTTCCTCGTCCTTCGGCTTCAAATTCGCGACAGTTGAGGTAACAGTAGTCTCTGCTTCGAGATACTTTCCCATTACGGCGTCAGTGTGCTTATTAACGAATTCGAGCTCCTTGAGTAACCATTTTCTGGCCGAACGGACTGCAGATTCGAGCCCACTTGGTGGCTTCTTGATGACAATTGGTACATCAGAAGTGGGATCTACTGGCTGATCATCATATATGGATTTCTTTGACTCAGCATGAACAGTAGTTATCGAACTCAATAATATCAGACTGCCGGCCGTTCCTGCGAAAAAACCGACGAGTGGAACTCGGCGCGACGGAGCTTGCGTTGCAAAGCCTCGTGATTGCTATAACAAAGAGGAGTAGTGAGCAAACAATTTTACGACAATAGCTTCCGCAAGGACTCTCGATTCAACATACCTGAACTATCCGTGATGAAATAGAACGATGAAATAGTCTCAACATTGCGAGAATCGTAGAAGAGTTTTGATGTAGATGAGCTGAAAACGAAATTTCGTTGGCCCAAAAAGATAGTTGCAACCCAAACCCAGTTATGTCTGCTCGAAAGGCCTTAAGACCAGCGCTTCGAAGATATAGCACAAGTAGGTCACAGCAAACTGCAATACCGTTAGAGCTTTGTGCAAAATCTACGAATTGTAGTATATCTATGATTAAAGTAACTGACTACCTCGATCTAAACGGATTCATGTGTGAATATTATGTTGAGAGAACATTATCCAAAACACGCCGCTGATTTTTGGTATTAATTAGAATATATGTTGTAAATCTTGAGTAATCTATTGCTCACAAAAGTAGAAAGAAAAAGGCCTACAATGCAGCGGAGATCTAGTCTGTCAACCACAAATTCGCAAACGGCTCAACGAAGAGGAAGTGTTTAAAGGCATTTTTCAACGTTGAGATCGTAGACAATTGCAGGTCTTTATAGTATAGATTATCTGTGCCGACGATACAGGCTATCTCATCTGATCGGTTTATTCTTCCAATTACATCACAGAACGGGTCTTAAGGATAAGCTAGTGTATACAATGTATCCAAATGTTAAAAGCTTATAGCTCATGAAGGGGGTTTCCGTCGGGTAAAGTATGGTCAATGACAAAAAAAAGAAATCATCCTGATTTCAATAGATTTAGGACTTTCACTTCTCTTATTTGCCCTGACAGTCTGAATGGCCAACAGATAACATTCTAAGCAGCATTGACCTCAGTGAGATGGTGGTGTCAGAAATGTAAACCAAATAATGATGGCTTGAGGAACAGATCAGACGCTATCAAGCAACATATACACGCCTAGTGAGGCATCATCGCATTTAGGACGGATGCTTTACAATTTTCTTAATGAGAACCGAAAGAACTCAGTGATAGCGGTGCAGGAATTGAAAGCTGAAAGTATTATCTTTACAATTCCGAAGATGCTGAGATGCTATGACAAACACTCATTCAGAGTACAATCTGAATAACTTTCAATATGTCCCATTGAGTACTCTCGAAAATTTCGCCTGATCACTGCCACTAAACATATTGCTTGCAGATTAAAGGCCGTCGAGCCTATGTATCGTTAGCAAACTTGTTTATGCCCGCTTTGTTGTTGCACCCACCTTAAGAAGTAGACATCGTTATTGATATTCTTCCACAACTAGCATCTGCAATATGTTTCAGTACGTAACTACAGGTCATTCGAGGTTAACAAAAGATAAAGCCTGTTTGTGACTCCAGTCAGTATAATTCTTCACTAAATGGATGAAAGGAAGAAATATCATATCTATAATATCAAGAGTAGAGTTAACGTACTCTAATGTCGCCAAAACTGCATGAATAGCCACTGTGCGAATACTCTCAGCAGTGTTTCTCTAGATTATTGCTGTGGTCGGTCAGATTATGGTATGTGCAGGATTGCTTTATATCATGCCTACCATGGTTTCGTTCTCTGTGTATCCGTAGCGGTATTGAATACCGACAGGATTTCCGAGAAATGTTCGAGATATTAGCAAGTTTTGGTTGACATATCCCCCCATGTTTGATTGCCAAAGCTCTCGCAATAGCTACGCTAGCGATCATCGCACGGGTATGTCATTAACGATTAGAAAATAGTGAGCAAGCTTTTCGATTTTTTGAATGGCCAGGATGGGCATGCCCTCTTATATACATTTGTCAACTTTATAAAGCTCTTCCAGAGCAATACCACACGTGGCAAGGTATCTAACAGCGAATGCAGAAACAATGGACAAGACTTATACGAGATCTCAAAAAGCATCTGAACGCAGAAGATCTCTAACTGCAAGTAAGCTATCAAAGCGGACCACTCGCGAGCCGCTGTTTCTAAGTGGTTGCTACGCTACACCCTTCGTGAAATCGAGTCATTGCTGGCTCGCAAGCTCAGTGATCATTAAAGAGAGTTTTTAGTGGACTTCGAGCATGTTGGAATAAAATTTCTCTGTACTGATCGAAGGCGAGAAGATTATGATATGAACCTTAATGACCTTAAAGTTTGTTGTGTGTTTATTTGGCATCTTACTGTTTCCATGTGCGGAGCGGGTGCGCCAACGTTTAATGTCCCAAAGCGTGGCGGCCAGAGGCTCCACCCAAGTCCAGCTACCATCTACGAAGCAACTAAATACGAAAGGTGACCAATGCTAGCAAATTTTAAATAAACTGCTGTTAATATGAGAGCTAACTTTTGAGCGGGCAGACGATGGTTCCGGCGGTCACCAAAATTGAGCCGTTGATATCAGATGACTTCTTTGCCTTTGCAATGAAACCAATGCCAATGCCAAAGCCAATGCCATTGCAGTTAACTTATTTTCCTTGTAAAGCGCTTTCAATCGTTACGGCAAAGACGATTCGTATATCAAAGAACTGTTATATGGTTTTTATGGTAATATGGGAGGCGTCTCAGTTCTATCATGATATAGTATCTTCGAGTATGCCTGACTGCTCACGTGACATAATGTTATTGTTTACAGATTTTGATTTCGACGGTTCAACTGCGTATTCATGTAATCTAAAATAAAGAATATAACAATATCTTCAAACCATGTGAACATGTATCTGCAAATACCTCGAATGCAAAGCTGATATTTGAAATACCACAGAGAATCTGTCGTAATACCAGCCATCATGTATGTTGTTCTTCTTTCCTTTGGAGTAAAACTAACACTCACATAACAGGCACCGCAGTCGTTCTCTCCGTCAAGACAGCCACCCTCGCAAGCAGCTACATTTGTCAATACCCCCTTCGCCTCACTCTGCATACTCGTCCTCGCCATATAGCCCCTGCTCGACTCCCCCAACGCCCACGACTTCCAGTTCGCATGCCAGCGGTTCGCTTCTGTTCCGTAAACTGTCTTCAGCAGTACGCGAGAAGAGCCACCCTGAGATCGCGCGTCCGCTATTTCGACTGACAAAGTCGGAAAACAACGTGATTGAGTCTTACGTGGCCGCCGGTGCAGGTCTCAGATCGGTCGCGGTGCAGTTGAGCTCTTGGGGTGAAGGAACCGGAGATGAGGCCGTCAGCGATGTGGCTGACAAAATAGGCGTCCTTCTCGCCGAGCTCGCCGAACTCGAACAGGAGTATGCCTGTGTGGGAATTGAGGGATCACGGTTTTTGCTCAAGCAGATCCGAGATACAGAAACATCTGTTCAGCCCACTCGAACTCAGCTGCGCAAACTAGCGGAGGAAATTTCCCGTGTTGAGGTGGTTGCTCAAAAGAAGGCTCACGACGGTATGATTACATCTGAGATTAGAAAGAAAATGGAAAAGTTACAGCAAGAATTCGTTCGCGCCGAGGCGGAGAATTTGGTGGCTGAGGCCCAGTTGTTCAACACCACTCGACAGAAACTGAAAGAGTCGTTCTTAGTACATTTTGACGCTGTGGTACAAAGATGTGAAAAGAGCTTGATCCTGGCACGTCATGCCACAGAGATGCTGGAACTATTAGATGACGCTCCGGTGCTACCTGGAGAAGACAGACCAAAATACAGAGGCGAAACAACAGGAAGGAGAATTTTGAGCGAAGTAGACAGGCAGCTGCGAGAATGGCATGCAGGTGGTGATGACATGGATAGAAGAACTCTGAAAGGACGTGGCAGACCCGATGTTGGAGATGAAAGTGGGGAGAACGGTGAAAACGATGATGACAGTCGTAGTTTCAGCGCCAGTGCACGGGACAGCCATGGTGACGATAGACAGGATGAATCTATCTGTGCTGCGGCCGCTGCATTATCCTTCCGAGGACGATGAATACAAATGCATACAAAGCAGGAGTTTTCTTTAGATTTGTTTTCTATATTGTTTCTCTATATTGATTCGTAGTTTTAATATACAATCCCATTTACCTCTATGAATCCAATAAAACAAAGTAGTCGTAGCTACAAAAACAAAAAAAGGGGAGAGCGCAACGTTGCATGCAATTTTATTCTGATTCGACCACCATCATAACTTCTTGTGGTAATCTACTATTGTTGGATTTCACCGATATATGCTTCCCGACCTCGTAAAAAGATATCATAATCGCACAGGATATCGAGACTTTTATCATACGAGGAGTTAGTCCTTTAAATAATGCACTGAACCCTTCATCCAATACTATGTTTCTCAACATTGTCAACATGTTATCTCTAGCCGGATCTTTGCTCTGCAAAACTTGCCGCCTTGTTTTTCCGACATCGAAAGGAGTGGTAACTAGCGCTGCAAAGCTACCGCTTGCCGCACCTGAGATAAATGCCTGAACAAATGTACTAAACTCACTTGGTGGCGCGCTTTTTGACTCGTTGTATTCTGAAATCAACTGCCGAGTCTTTTCGTATCCCGTCCAATAGACTGCAGAGAATGGAACATCTCTCCACAACGTGAAACCTATACCTCTCCAAAGTGATAGCAGACCCTTACTTTGCACCATAATTTTTATGCTTTGCGAAGCCATGGAAAAGGCCTCTCGACCTGTTAATCTCGACGAGGACGGTGACGACGAGATAGACTGTATTCTTGTGCGAAAAAGTTCTAGGGGGGAGACCGCCGTAGAAGACAACATTCGAGCAAATCCGCCGCATAACAAAGGTGATAATGTGTCTGAGCTTATAGGTATTGTTTGCCTCAAATAATCGTATCCCACGAAATAAATCACGTTGGACGGGACGGTCATGATTCTGATGAGTCAATATCAAGTCCCAGATGTTCTAAATGGTATAAATAAGAGGAAAGCTCTTACAGAGTAGGAGAAAGCCCTCGCCACAACGCCGTGGGACCTTCATATTTAGCGATCTTTTGCACACCATCTAAAGTACTGGAGAACTGTTTTGACTTATAGTACTCTTGCACAGCACACTCATCAAATTGAGAGGCTACACAGTACGTGACCGAGGATGGCATCACAAACACATCCTTGCAACATGCTGTAACCCCTAGATCAGTTGAGATAATGGAGGAACTGCGTGGTCGTAAGGGCGACGAACTGGGAGTGAATCGAATCTTTGAAGGTATTGCTGGTGGAGAGGTTACGGTGACGCCAGCATCTTTACAGCTTTGCTGTAGCTGGACACGTACGCGAACGACATCTAAAGGAGTGGCTACTCTGTTAACAATTCGATACTATATCGCCATGGTGAATAAGGCGAAGCATACCTATAAGAGAATTTATGAGAGAGCCGGAGCATGCACTCAGCACTCGCTGAAATGTTGTAACCTGGTTAGAACTGTCTGACATAATGCTGTATAATCAGTTGATTATACTCTATAAAGGATCAGATCCGTCTGAGGTGGCTAAAAATCTGTCGAATCAAAATCTTCTGTAGTTTATGGATTCATGATGAAATGGCGAGAAACGACGAATAAATTACGGATAAATGGACACAGAGGTCCTTCAGGGACCTGGCAGTTTCTTATGCTTGTAATTTCGTGAGGTTTAACGCCATTTATACAAAGCGAGAGACTGACTCACAGAAAGCCACCTGACCCGGTCACAGATGTGCCAAAATTTCGACAACGCTTGTCAAAATAGCTCCATTGCTCACACTCGCGTTATTTTTGTAGCAATTCACCAGAGAAAAATGTACCATCCATCGCCTGTTGCTCTTCCACCAACTGCGAAACGTTTTAAGCCGGACGCCGCAACCTTGCCGTCTCTTCACAGACCCTATTATGCTAATTCCATGCCCCCTCAGCAGGCTCCTCTACCGCCACATCAACCAATGCCACCGTCAGGAGTGAGTGTGCCACCTGTAGGATATCCTCCTTCGTCATCAGCTTATGGACAAATGGACATTGAAAGTGAGGAAAGAGAGGCTATGATGCCAGTACCTTCGATAGCCTTCACTAGCACTGATAAAATGGGTGGAATTGGGTTAGGCGATGAGATTGACGGACTCAGTGCTAGAGAGATATCAGCCGCTAGATTTGTAAGGCATCACGAGTGGATGGAGGAGATTTTAGGATCGGCTAATCCATGGCGAAATATCGTACCTCCTAATATTTTTGCGAAGAGCGTCAGCAACACGGCAGAGGCGGACGAGAATAATATGATTTTCGGCACAAAGGAGCAAATTCTCGACAGAATAAAGAATGTGGAAAATCAGATATCTACTTTAGAAGTGCAATATCAAGAGAAGATGCAGGGAGTCAGGGCAGAATCTTCATCATGAGTATCATCTAATAGGTTTTCAGTTTCACTATCGTTAGGATAACTGAAGGCTGAAGGCTATTTTGTTTATATAATGTATTTTTAAAGGGAATATGGAATGACTACTTGCTGCTACTCTCTAGTGCCTTCACATGCGCTTCAATCTTTTGTACATGTTTTGATAATGTCATTAGATCCTCCATCAACAAAGCATTTGAATCTCTATATGTATTCAACACATATGTGTATCCAAAGAAACTCGTCAGTGTAGTTCCGATAAAAAATCCGTAGAGTCTATTTAGTTGTCAGCGATCATCCTTCCCAAAATCAACGAATACCTTACCCCCCTCGAAATCCACCTACAGGCTTCTTAATTTTCAATGGACTAGCAGTGGCGGTAGCATTGAGACGGACAGCCGATGAAGACAAAGGTCTCGATGTTCGGATCGACTCGGTCAAAACTCTTGTTCTGAGATGTAAAGCAGACATTGCGCGAAGATATGATATAAATTAATTCCTTATTATAAACAAAAAAAATGCTCTCTTTTGATAAATGATGCGAACTTCTTGTGAATCTCAGATGAGGTCGTACGTCAATATTTAGTGAGGTCAGTCTGAGATGTGGAGTTTTTTGTTTGGCTTTCTTGGCGATGATTCGCCGTTACCCTCAAGCTAGGAGGTGCCTTCACTCAACAGCCATGGTATCTGCATCTTTATATCCTGGTAAATGCACCACCTAGTACGAGCAAATAAAGTACAATGTTGAGCAAGCATAGTGATATTGTCATAAATCCCCGGCTGGTTTAACTACATGTAGAGGTGAATATGATATAACTGTTACACTACAATCTGCATCTCATTCCCGACACAGCTTGAATCAGCAATTTCCGAGACAAAATAGATCTGAGCATAAAAAGCGTCTATATTTTAAACTAGACTTTCCTTATCACAACAGTGAACTCCGAACATTGAGCAGGACTTTTGAAGAAGGAACATAGTTTCTGCGTTGAAATGAAAGTTACAACTACAGACGTTGACTTATACTAGTCTCGATATAACGATATTCGATATAACGAAAAACATCTGTAAAAATGGACGAGCGATAACTCGACCGGATGGAACGATTCACAATTGAATCACTCCACTTGTTTAAATACATCTGTGCTCGACTCACGACAAAACCGAGCAGGACGCTCATCATTCTCGCGGTACGCGTTGAGTTGATTTTGGGGTTGCTGGTGTAACAATCTTCATCCAGCTGGCAATATTGAAGGTTTGATCTGTCAAACACGTGGATTCGAGGCGTAACTTGAACTTATGCCTTCATGAAGCGGGGTAAGGGTTGTTGTGTTGCATTGGCTAAACGATAATCTACATTCGGTTTACTCATCAAATCGTATGGTCCACTGACATGTTTGGCCTGAACTAATGTGTCGGCCTGGCCTCTGTATTGTTGACACCGCTCGAGAGCGAAGGTTAGATAAATCGGTGTTTATGATTAGTTATCGAGTAAGGAGGGTAATATATTACATATAACGAAATCAACTCCCACTAGGTTGATATAGTCAAGGTCGTCGCTTATCTTTGCGGAATCCCTTGAAGTATCTCCTTATTAGGCAATACGTCTTACCATTCATTATTTGTACCACTCCATTGAAAGCATCGCCTCGGTTTGTTCCTTTCTCTTCAACATGGCCACTCTCGACACCCAGATTGCGCAACTCATCCGTAAATCGCTACTCGACGAGGCTATTGCTCTCGTTGAGTCTGCTTTGTCGGACACTTCAGACGAGACTGCTACTCTCCACGCAGAAAAGTTGCGTGAATTGAAGATGCTAAAGGCCGAGTCGTTATTTGACCAGCGACGGTTTCATGGCTCTATGCTCTTGTTCTCTGAAGTTTCTGCCCCACCGGAAAGGGTTCTGCAATTGTACCCACCGATTATATCAGGTGAAATGTCAATGTACTATGTAAAGACAGAGGAAGAACCGGTCGAACAAGAGGAGCAGCAATTGCGAAGCGAAGACGGGCAGAACATGCAAGAAACGTCTCCCAAGTCCAAAGAAAAAGACGATCTTAAGAATAGTAGGCGGCTTTCGGCAATGAACAGATCACGGGGTCGAATTCCTTCTGGAATGCTGTCTCAGAATGCAAACGGTAGTTCCAAGGCCTTACCCACGAACTCAACTTCCCTCACAACTGGAAACGGATATTTCCCAACCACGGACTCGGCTGCGAAACATATTGACAAGGCTGTTGAAGCAGCTACAAGATCGCAGAAAAAGGACCTGGACTTTTTCGATAGATTTTTACGTTCATCAAAATCCAATGAGACGGAATCTGGTGAGGCAAAGCAAACGTCTTCAATTCCTGTTTCCAATCCTCCGATTAAAAATTCAGTGAAGCGAAGAAGCGTTGACACTCCTATACCAGCAGAGGACTCTGGGCTGCTCAGCAACATTTTTAAGACCAAGCAAGATAAATCCGAGAATGTCAAGAAATCCAGTAGAGAAATCAAGAAAAAGAGAGACGAGAAGCAAGGAATAATATCTCGGACTGTGGATGAAGTTACCGAGAGTATCTCACATTTTCTATCCATAAGTAAAGTTACCAGCCCTAGTCAACTTTCTTCTACGGATAGCGGCGATGAGTCTGCTCATTATGATAAAAAGGGAGATGGGTCTCTTGAAGGGAGAGCCTTGACAAAGGCCGTCAGATGCCTACTTATATATCTTGTCGATACTCGCCGCAAGATATCTCGTCTGCAGTCCATCAACTCAGGCCAAATTTCTGCAGCAGACATTGAAAAACTCTCATCTTTGGAGTCTTTGCCAGCTAATATTTTTGGTTCTAGCAGCGAACTACAACTGCGCGCAATTCTCGTCGATACTGCTCTTTTCCGAAGTTATGTACAGATCAATGTACAACTAATTGGTCCTCTTGTTCGTCTTCCTAATTATTGTGATAAAAAAGTTGTCCGCGATCAACTCTCTAAGACAGGAAAATGGACCGAATTGATTGACTACTATTGTAGTAGAGGTTTCCACCGAGACGCATTGATTCTTTTGAGAGATATTTCTGAAAGCAGCATTACACAATTTAGCGGTCCAGAGCCCACAGTCATGTATCTGCAGCGTCTCAACAACGAGTTTATTAATCTAATATTCGAATTCGCAATATGGCCTATAAAACAGGATGATATTTACGGAGAGGAAATTTTCATGCAAAAAACTGCGGAGTCGGAATCTTTGTCTCGTATTTCTGTCACCAAGTTTCTGCAATCTTTATCTATATCGCTGGCAATCAAATACCTTAATCATATTATTTTCAACCTTAATGAGCTTTCACCGGAGTTTCACAACGAGCTTGCAATTTTGTATCTTGAGCAAGTAAAGACGCATGCACAGACTTATGATGATGCAGTCCACGAGAGTCTAGCTATATTTTTAGGTTTTCTCCATAAGTCCTCTCAATACCGTCCAGAAAAGATTCTTGGGTTACTTCCTCGAGATTCGAACTTATTCTGGGAAGCCAGAGCAACGTTGTTCAGCAAGATGGGCGAGCACAAACGAGCATTGGAGATATTTGTTTTCAATATGAAAGATTTCTCTAAAGCGCAGCAGTATTGTGTAAATGTGTTTAGCAGTGAAGGCACGCCAAATAGTAAAGGTGTATTTCATACTTTGCTGGAACTATATCTACGCCCGCAACAAGTATCCAATATAAATGGAGCTTCAAAAAAAGGTTCGTCGAGAAGATCTTCACAGTCGAGCCATCACGGTATGTCTCCTCCTTCACAGTTTTCTGATATCTCATCCCTCAACCCGTCTTCTTTCGCTCTCACACCCTCAGTACCTGCTTTGCATAGTGCCAATTCTTTAAATTTGGATGCTGCATTAGCGCTGCTCTCATCTCACGGCGCGCAGCTGTCGGCATCAGATGCCCTTGAGCTACTACCGGCACACATCAAGATCTCAAGTCTATATTCCTTTTTTGATGCACATTTACGGTCTACTTATGCGGACGTCTCGCGCGGCAGAATTTTTTCCTCTCTTCTTAAATCAGAGTTGGTACGTACTCAGGAACAACTTTTAGAATGCAAAAGCAAGAACGTGATCATCTCTGAAACTCGAATATGCCCTGTTTGCCTCAAGAGACTAGGGAACAGTGTGATATCTGTCTTTCCTGATGGAGGTGTTGTACACTATGGTTGTGCCAGAATACTCAAGGAGGAAAGAGCAGGCAAGCTGAATGATGGTATAGAAGAAATTGATCTCGCCATGGAAAATGCAACTGTATAGGGTAGACCAAATACCTTCGTTAGTTCGCTTGTGATAATTATCTGAAGTGATATCTTTTCGATTTGTATTCTCCACACTTCAGTGAATTTTGTCTTTGCTTTTTGGATAGCCTCTTATTGTACGATATTCATGGACGGTGTTTTGAATTTTGACTAATAATTCTCATTTTTCCACGATTCTGATGTCATTTCTCAAATATCAGTTATGAGATATATATGGAGCTTACAAACAAACGAACTTGGTTGATGGAAAGGGAAACCCAATTAAACAAAACATTCCACAACTCCCTAATGCTTCTAATAAATTCAAATTGTCCGGTAATTCATGTTCACTACCATTATCGTAGTTGTCCATTGACCATCCTAACTCTTTTTATATTCATTTCTACCAGACCAGTGCAAGTAGCAAATTCACCAGAGCTCCAATTGACTACCTGAGAGATTTTATGACCTCTGAATAGCGATTTCCGTTTTATTCTGCCACCAGCTCGGCCCCCTCTTAGTCCCTTCCAATCGATACCTTTGACCAGGTCCTTGAGTCCAGTATAATCGTCATGAGGCTGGGACGCCGCTACGATGACCTTCAAGTTCACCGTTACTGCTGAAATAAAGTCATTAAACCATGACCATGACGGCACATGTGATCGATCACCGATTCCAACTGCGCTCGATGAAAGCTCTAACACTAGAGATTGCAATCTAGGAAAACATGGGGAATAGCTCTCGAAAAGCAAATCCAGTGCCATATTTCCAATGACTAAATGTTTCAGTGTCTGAGAATTCTGTTCAAGTAGCATGCGGACTGCGTAAAGAGTCTCCCAAAGCAGTGATTTGCTCAGTTGAGAAGAGGATGTTGGGATAGCGCGCAAAGTGAGCCGTTCCAACTGGCGGAACATATATATATCACCAAATCGAAGAAGGCCGAGATTTGTAATTGCCAGTGAAGTGATAGTAGAGGGAAAGCTGCTGTCAATTATAGAGCCGAGCAGGGAGGAGTCACATTCAAAGGAGATGGATTCTAAAGCTGTCAAATGGCTTAACAAATTTCGCACTCCTTTGAAAGCCACATCACAAGGTGAAACAATTTCCGTAATATCTTCATGATCGTAACTCTTTTGAGAATAGTCAGCTGGTCCAATTATCGAAATGGTCTTAATAAGCGTGGCTATACATGAATTCCTATACTTATTAGCATATGCAACCGAAAAGACGAAACACAACCAACTTACTCTCTAAGTGTCCGTTTTAGCAATGCTCCAGACCCTTTCCTCTTCGCGTGTTCGCTAGGAGAATTTTCTATTTCACAAAGCGAAATTTGTTCTAAGAGTTCTAGCATAGCATCATCTGCATCATCCCAAACATCACCTTCCCTCGGGACACGCTCCGGCAGAGGTAAGTATAGCTTCAAATGCTCATACATTTTAGATGTGAGAAGTTGATTCAAGTCTTTATTCACTAAGACTGATCCATAAAAATCGCTTCCTCTAAAATCGGCATAGATCAAGAGAAGCAGCTCATTTGGGAGGCTCATGAGGCTCATCCCTTTGGATGCTTCTTGAGTCATTTCTAAAATCTTTATACCACACTATATCAATGGTGTAACGCCATTTACTTGTGTACACTTCCAATGCTCACGTTTTCCTTCAGATATGAAAGGTAGACTAATGAACAACAACGGATATTACAAAAAGTGAAGAAAAAATGAAGTGACGAAACTTAGGTGAAGCGATCCAAAAATACGGTGGCATCTGGGGTTGTGCACACGATCTATTACCCGGTGCAAGTTGCTACCCCTGAGATTACCACGCCCATAAAAAATTTAGTGCCAAAAAAAGTATCCAGCAGAGACTAAACGAGCTTACTGGATGAGCTTGTTAGTAAGACCAAGAACTTTCAAATTTGCTCTTGGTTTCAGAACACGAGAAATCAGGACCGTTGGCCACTGTTTTGGCACAATGGAGGACAGTAAAAGCGAAATTAATATCGAAGACTATGCGCCCTTGAAAGAAGGGAAAGCTACAGTCCTATATCCTAATGAGAACGAAGTCTTCTATAATCCTGTTCAGCAGTTCAACCGGGACCTTAGTGTCGCTGTAATACGTTCTTGGTCGGAAGATTATCTTGAGAAAAAAACAATTGCGAAGCGTAATCAGCGAAAAAAAAGGAAAAATCAAAAAGGCCATCAAAATGGCACTGAAGAACAGGTTAAAGATGAACAGAAAGCTGCAGAAACCGCGGAGTTAGATGAAGAATCAAGAATCGAAGAATCCGAGTCTAAGGATAGTCGGGAGAAATCACGGCCCCCTTTGATTACAATCCTAGAGGCACTTTCAGCAACCGGTCTTCGCGCAATTCGTTACGCTCTCGAAATACCGAACTTGAAAAATGTAATTGCAAATGATTTCTCTCCTTCGGCCGTCAAGTCGATCGAACGAAATGTGCAGTTTAATAATGTAGGTGGCATTGTTACACCATCGCACGGTGATGCGAATGCTGTCATGTATTTGCACAAGACGCAACCCTTCCATTGCATCGATCTCGATCCTTACGGAACAGCTGCCCCATTCCTCGATGCTGCCGTTCAGGCAGTGGTGGACGGTGGACTGCTATTGATAACTTGCACAGACCTGTCGATTTTAGCTGGTAGTGGATACCCTGAGAAATGTTTTACAAACTACGGAGGAATGACTTGCAAGGGAGAATTCTCTCATGAAGCGGCTTTAAGGTTAGTTTTGGGGACTTTATCAACTTCTGCTGGACGATATGGGAAGGTGATCGAACCTTTGATTTCTTTGTCGGTTGATTTCTATGTCCGACTGTTTGTCAGAGTACGTAATTCTCCTATTCAAGCAAAGCTTCAGGCTAGGTACGTATTATCACTCAATATGCGAGATTGAAGGAACTAACTAGTCAGTAAAACAATGATAACATACACCTGCTCAGGATGCAGTTCTACAGCATTACAGCCACTAGGTCGATCGATTTTGCAGGAGAATGGCACATACAAGCATTCTTTTGCTCAAGGTCCTCCTGTATCTCCTCACTGCGAGCACTGTGGCTTCGTATATCATACAGGCGGCCCAATGTGGGCAGACTCTTTATGTTCGAAAGAATTTGTCTCACTCGTTCAAAAGACTACTTCCAACCTTGATCCAGAGATCTACAAAACGATACCACGAATCAAAGGAATGCTTACTCTAGCTGCAGAAGAGCTGGATGAGCCCTTTTATTTTACCCCATCGCATCTCGCAAGTGTCGTTCGTGCCACTTGTCCGCCTATGGCTATGTATATTTCTGCTCTTCTGAACGCTGGATACAAGGCGTCCGCAACACATGCTGTTCCTGGTGCCATTAAGACTAATGCTCCCTGGAGCGTACGGTGGGACATAATGCGAGCGTGGATCAAGTCGAATCCTGTCGTAGAGAAGAACATCAAAGAGAAGAGTCCTGCTGGAGCATTACTGCAGAAACGAGAGCCGGACATCAAAGTAGATTTCACATTACACCATGATGCAGATACGGGATCTAGAAAGATCAAAGTAGTTCGTTATCAGCAGAACCCGACACCTAATTGGGGTCCGAAGGCAAAAGCGAAGGGAGATAAGGTGTTTAATAATGACAAGAAACAGGGACATGGAATAATACTAAAGCGAGCTTCTGATGAAGCAAGCGAGCAGGAGACCAAGAAACAAAAGTGATATTTATTTTACATGTAATCATTAATTAAGACTGCCGGAAATGTACATTTTCATTGACTTAGTTGCTACGCAGGAAGTTAACCACTCCATTACAGTATCCAATGAGATCATTGATTCTGCCTTTCTCGGCAGACTCAAGGTTTTGCCACTTAACAAGTGACTCACGCAAGGATTTGTCGTCCTTTCGCTGTACAATCACATCACCATGAGCTCTCAAAAATACTGCCATCCATGCCTGAACGAGTTCGTAATCCTGTCGAGTTGCAAGATGCTCACATAGTGCATCTATGAAGAATCCCAGCTCAAAATCTTCCATCGTGTTTAAAGACCTGATCTCAAGATCTGTCATCGCGGGTGGCAATGATTTTAAATAGCCAATGAATGCTGTATAATCGTTTAGTGTCTCACCATCAAGAAGGAGTTTCTTGAATTCAGTCATTGAGGTGATACCGGTTGGTAGCCGCGACTGCTGTGGCTTATCTATTTTGTTAACCTCAGCAAACGATGCCGATAGAAAGAAGGGTGCTTTTTCAGGTGCCTTTGGTGCTTCTTTCGGTTTGTTCCGCATCTAAATTCATCAGCATGCTGTTATATTGAAATCAAAGCACTTTAAAGACAAAGAATATATATACTTTAATAGCCTCGAGATTCACAAGCGTCATATACTTGCTCTTTGGTTGCATGCTTAATGTAATCAAATCCTCGCTTAATTGCTCTGGAGAAACATATGTTCCGAAATCTTCTATCCCTTCGTCAACATTCTCATTCGCTAGTATTTGATCCATGGATCCAACGGCATTGTCACCAGAGGCTGTAGGCATCTCTATCCGTGAGAGCACATTCTCGTCAACACTTCTGAGGTTTACCTGTTTGAACATTGTTCGATTGGTCCACAGGTTTATACCGACCCCCTCATCATGCGCCGTTGCTAGCCACTCCTCGTTGCCGGAAAGCTTCAACGCGCGCACTATAGAGTCAACCTTCACGGCATCAATACAAGTTCCAGTCGGAAGATCCCACGTTCGAATGGTGTGATCACAGGCTGAAGAGACTATCCATCGACCGTCCGCAGAAAAGTCCAAAGCTGTGATCTTGGCTTTGTGACCAACCAATGTTCGGACAATGCGGGATGTTGCAATATCCAACACCACAATATTATGATTTGACAGAGTTATCGCCAACAGATCCGTGGATTTATGTAGTAATAAAGAGATTGCTGAAGCTGGAACGTTTATCCGGTTTTTCAAATTTCCAGTCTTAAACTCATAAAAGTTGATATTGCCGTCTAACGAGCAGGAAACTAACACTCTATTCAAACTCTCCAATGCGACACCGGTCACCGCCTCTGCATGAAACTTGATCCGACGTCGGTGTATTCCACTCTGTAAATTATAGACATCGATACATCCATTCCGCGATCCAATTATGCCAAAATTTCCACAGCAAGATATAGTCACTGATTCGACAACACTTTTATCTGTAGTTCGTAGCTGCCATCGGCCAACTATGCTATTCTGCCCATTCCATGTTCTAGCAAACACTTCATCCTGATGGGCTGTCAGAATATTTTCCCACTCACCTTGTCTGCTGTTCTCAAATGCCAACGCTGTGATCTCAGAAAATTTCTCTCGAAGAGAGCTGGTCAATCCTGCAGTCCTTTTGTTGCCTTTGCTCTTTTCACGTTGAGAAAACTCGTGACTCTGCGCATCCTTACGTAGAGAGAATGCCCATAGACTACGATCCTTTGAAGCTGACAACAGAAAGTGGCCGGACTCATCTGTAAAACAGATGATGCTCGGAGGTAAGGCATGACCGCCACGTGACCTGAGTGGCCTCGGAGGAGAGATAACGACGGTGGAAGACGTACTTGAAGAAGGATCGAAAACAAACTCCTTAAGTTGATTATCACCTCCAGACGTTACGAAAACAGGTTGACCATTAAGGAACTCTACTTTAACGATTCCATTTGTATCACTGGAGTGCACATCACGAAGGATATGTATCCGTCGCAGTCTATCAAGGTCGTAGAAGTAAAGGTCGCCCTCCGCAGTTCCCGCAGTAAGATGTGCCGCGCCATCTGTCCGAAAGGAGATCGAAGTTATTTTCTGTTTGCAACTGATATCAAAAAGCACAGTATTTTGTCGAAGATTTAGTGCTTGAATTGTGCCATCTTCGAATGCAAGGCCGACAGTATCGAGGACAGGTGCAAGACTCACATCTGTAAGCTGCTTTTCATAAGCAGTTGACTGAAAGACATGCTTTCCCGTCCTAACGTTATAAAGAAAAAGATATGAAGGTGTTGCGACCAGAATCTTGTTTAGATAAGTGTGAGGATGGATAAGCTTGAATATATCTCCTGCTCCTGGAGGTAGGACAATTGAGGTATACAGATCCGGCGCAGATTCCTTTTCTGCTGAATAACGAAACACGTAGATCGTATCTTCTGAGCTAGCGCAAATATATTCTCCAAAAACAAGCAAATTTTGCAGGGGTGAGTCCGATTGGGAATCAACAGTATACTCGAGTCTTCCTCGCTTGAAAACTCCAATCTTTGATCCCCACGTCGCATACACATAATGGAAGTGTGTATAAAGAGCAGTTATAGGTGAATCGGTCTGAGGAGTCGACACAAATAACAGATAAAGAGTACTAGCCTAGAATGACGTTAGGTTTTCCGGCTGCTTGAGCGGAAGAATTGTAACACGTACATCATAGATCTGGAATGATTTCCCCACACAGGTCGTTATTATAAATTTCTGCCCTAACGTAGAAACAGAGAATGGTACATTATTTGTCACATGTCCTAGAGACTATTTGCTTCATTAGCAAGTATACTCATCATAATTACTTCAAACCCATATTCAGATCTGATTCAACATACTCTAAACGGAGAAAAGATTCGAGACGCATGCCCAGAATTTCCAGTCCTTGGCAAGGCTTCCAAAGTCGAAGTCTTTCGCCTCTTGGTCAAGTCTCCCACAGTAGAATTCTTTACAGCAGAAGGCATTGGAACTGCTTCGGTGTTCCAAAAATTTATCAACTATTCAAAAATAAAAATAAGTCAAAAAAATTCAATCGAGATGAGACGCTCCGGGTAATATTTAAAAACCGGGTAACATAGTTACGGAAATAAATCGGTTCGGTAAACCGTCTCGCACGTCCCGTCGAATTGATTTACTTGCTCCGACCAACGTTTCTGAAGGTAAGAATTAAAACTGGACAGCTGATACAGAGCAAATTCAGATTTCAGATTATTTAGCAAGGAAAAAAGGAATTTACGCTTAGAAAAGTTGAGGGCGAGCTGTAGGATTTTTTAGAGAGGATATAAAGAATATAAAGGTGACTGTCAATCAAGGAACGCAAGCGAGATAAAGCCCAGTGTTGCGTGAGAGCTAAAAATTGCTCGGATAAATTATCTGTATAATAGGCGCTGGATTTTATCTTCCTGTCAATATGTCGGCTAGCTCCTCACCTCAGGGATCACAGTTTTCCAGAAGCTCCTCCGAAAAGTCTGGACCTCCCTCTCCTACTGTGGCTGATCACTCGGAAAGTCCTTCAAGGCCCAGCATGTCTCTAAGTGGGCTGCCACCGCTTACACTGACGCTTTCACGCGACTCGTCCGCCAGCAACTTATCATCCGCATCATCGCAGTTCGGTCCGACCTTATTGCAAGGTCTTCCAACTCCAGTCGAGAAGGTTGGTAAGATCGGAGTATGTGCAATGGATACCAAGGCTCGCAGCAGGCCGTGTCGACATATTCTCAACAGGTTGATTCAAAATGGTCAGTTTGAGACTGTGATCTTTGGTGACAAAGTCATTCTTGACGAGGGTATGATTTTGTAGAGTTGGTTCCTTTCATCATTTTGGCTTTGCTAATGCTATTACATTAGATATTGAGAACTGGCCTACCTGTGACTTTTTGATATCTTTCTTCTCTACTGGATTTCCGTTGGATAAAGCCATAAAGTATGTGGAATTAAGGAAGCCATTTTTGGTCAACGATCTTCTTGCGCAGAAACTGCTGTGGGATCGAAGATTGGTTCTTGCGGTCATGGACAGCACCTCAGTGCCGACTCCTGATCGTGTTGAAATATCTCGTGATGGTGGACCAAAGCTGGAGCCGTCGCTGTCTCAAAGACTATGGCAGCAAGGTGTTACTGTGAAGACAGGTGGCGAGCCAAAATGGGAAATGATTGATCAAGACACTCTTATGGTCGATGGACAAACGCTGACCAAGCCATTTGTCGAGAAGCCGGTGAACGGAGAAGATCACAATATTTACATATATTATCATTCGAGCGCAGGAGGAGGTGGACGGCGTTTATTTCGCAAAGTGGGTAATAAGTCATCGGAATATGACACGTCTTTGTGCGATCCTCGAACAGACAAGAGCTATGTGTATGAGAAGTTCATGGATACTGACAACTTCGAAGACGTCAAAGCTTATACTGTTGGTCCGAAGTTTTGCCACGCAGAAACCCGTAAGTCGCCAGTTGTCGATGGTCTTGTACGACGGAATACTTTTGGCAAGGAGATACGGTTCGTTACTAAATTAACTCCATCGGAAGAGGACATTGCTCGCAAAATATCTCAAGCATTTGGACAATCAATCTGTGGATTTGATCTATTGCGTGTCCATGGGAAGAGCTATGTCATCGATGTAAATGGTTTCTCCTTTGTCAAGGAAAACAATGAATACTATGACCAGTGTGCCAAGATTTTAGGAGATATGTTCAAGTCGGTAAAGGATAACTACAAGCGTCTGCCGGCATCGGTCCAAGTGCCTGTGAAGGTCGAGGAAAAGAAACAGAAATGGGTCCTCAAGGGAGTAGTAAACGTCATTAGGCATGCGGATCGAACTCCGAAGCAGAAAATTAAATTCTCATTTTATTCTGCGCCTTTCATCAGGCTTTTGAAATCGCACAAGGAAGAAGTTATTATCCGCGAAAAGGAACACTTACTCGAGGTCTTGCAGACAATAAAAATAGCGCTTCGTGAAGGGATCGAGGACCAAGCCAAATTGACAATACTTGCGCATACTCTCGAGCGGAAAATGGATTTTGCCGGAACTAAGGTGCAATTAAAACCGGTATTGCGAGATGACACTTCTGTTGAGAAAGTTCAACTTATCACCAAGTGGGGTGGTGAGCCCACCCACTCAGCACGATATCAAGCCCAGGATCTGGGTGACCAGATGCGTAAAGACATCTTGTTAATGAATAAGGATGTGTTAAATGATGTCAAAGTTTTCACGTCTTCGGAGCGTCGAGTAGCTACGAGTGCTCAAATATGGGCTGCCTCCTTTTTGGAGAAGAAAGAAATTGATACTGACTTCTTGGTTATTCGCAAAGATCTATTAGACGACAGTAACGCGGCTAAAGATTTAATGGATACTGTCAAGAAGAAAATCAAACCTCTTTTGCGTAAAGGTCTGAAACCTCCGCCAGAATTCACATGGCCGGAAAAAATGCCGGAGCCAAGTGTTGTCATTCAGCATGTTGTCGAGTTGATGAACTTTCATCACAGCGTCATGGAATACAACTACACTAACAAAGATGTGCAGTCATTTCAATCGCGGTGGTGCTGTGGGGAAGATCCACTCCTTTTCCGTGAGCGCTGGGACAAGCTATTTTCAGAGTTTGCCACCGTTGAAAAGGTAGACCCATCAAAGATCTCAGAACTGTATGATACGATGAAATATGATGCTCTCCATAATAGGCAGTTTTTGGAGAAAATATTTTTACCAGCGCGCGACGAAGTAAGAGATCCTGGCACATCACATCTTCACCTGCAACCTTATCATAGTAATCACAGTACAAGCAGCAACAGCAGCAGCGCCAGCAACTCCGCCACGACGTCTTCATCCACAAAATCGACTCCAGGTTTGGAAGAGCGTAAATCCAGCACCAGCTCTTCGTCTACTTCAATGTCTCTGTTGTTCCAAGATGAACGCTTTACCAAGTTACGAGAGCTTTACAAACTCGCACGAGTCCTTTTCGACTATATTTGTCCACAGGAATATGGTATTGAGCCTAAAGAGAAGTTGGACATTGGATTACTCACCAGTATGCCCCTTGTCAAGCAAATTTTGTCTGATCTAGATGATATGAAAAATACCGACAGCGGTGCATGTTCAACCTATTTCACAAAGGAGTCTCACATATACACACTATTGAATGTGGTTTATGAATGCGGCATTCCCACAAAGATGGCACGTAACGCAATTCCGGAGCTAGATTATCTGACGCAGATATGTTTTGAACTTTTTGAAGCTGAAAATGCGGCGACTACGCAGAAGAAGTATTCGATCAGGCTGAGTCTTTCATCCGGCTGTCACTGCGCCGATCCCCTTGATATACAAATAGACTCGAAACATTGCATCTCGTGCATTCCACGAAAGTCGCTCACAAGTCACATGGACATTGAAGATTTCACTCAGAAATTCACTAATAGATTTGGAAGGGTGTCATTACCGAAGAGATTCATTCCTGTAAATATCACTTCTTAGACGCATCTTCGATTATCTGGTGGCAAAAACAAAGTAGAATGCGAAGGGAAAGAAATGGAGAGGAAGTCTAGCTCCATCTATGTATTTTAATTCTCCTAATGGCTCTATATTTATGTCTCAGCTATATTACACATATAATTCAGCATCGCTACTTCATTAAATTCTTCATGTCACAATTTCTAAGAATACAACTATAGCCCGTGTTACGATTAAGAGGAGTGTGCATGCTTTGCTCCGCTTTCCTCCGCATTATCAACTCCCTTATCTGTTTTTGTTGTCGTCGTCTTGAATGGTGACCAACCTGCAACATAGTTCCACATTTCGTTAACATTGTTGAGGTATTCTGACGATCTCTGTCCTGATGTACTAGATTTGTTATCTCCCGTAGCTGCAATTAATTTGGCATTAGCAGCTGCTTGCTGCCGTTCATCGTCAAAACTGTCATTGTCACTTGGGCTGAAATCGTGGATATCCCACATGCTATTTACACTGTCCGGTGAGACATCTTCAGCAGCAAAGGTCTCCACCTGTACGCTGCCATTGACCAACTGCTGGTATTCTGTTTTGCATTTGACACAGTAATCAGCAGGTAACGATTCTTGTTCAGGAGTTTCATCGAACAGTAGAACTCTGGCCGTGCGGTGATCAAATTCAGGCGTACTTCTCTCACTTTCGTCTTTCAAAGCTGCCTGTCGAATAGCTTCTAATGAAGCTTCTTGATTCTGTGGTGTTTCGAAAGTATATGGATTCAAAAAATGATGCTCTATAAGATGTTCCACGACGGGCCAACCATAGGCATTTGCAAAGGTACGCCTGACAATGATGTTGTTATGAGCATCGGGTTCCAGTCGTACCAGCACTTTCCGCCACTCCATATTTCTGTGCCAAGCTCTAGCAATCTTCTCCTCCACTCGGCCCTTCACGGAATAGCCAGCATCTTTGTTATCATCAACAGAAACTGCAGACTTCAAAGAGCTATTAGGACTACGAGCATCTTTATGACTATGATGATGATGCTTATGACTGTGATGATGATGCTTATGCTCGTTTTCATTCTTGAATTCATCTGCCATCTCTAATCCATGCTCAGGGTCATCGCTGAACCGTTCATATTTACTTGTAGGAGATGATAGTGGCGGGGAATGTGTCTGGGAGATCATTGAGTTATTCTTCTGGAACTTCGGAGGTGGGAGCTCTTCTGGTCTGTATATTCGATCGTGCATGATTGTCTTTGGTCTAGTACTTGGGTCATGAATGAAATCCAATGCGGGGAGTGGGGGATTAAGTATTGACGTAGCTGCCTCAAGTACAGAAGTTCGTGGCGGTGGATGCAACTGCTCGTCTTCGTCAGCGTCCTTCTCCTGATCTGTATTACTCAACGTTTGGGTGCGACTATATATCCTACTAGGTTTTCGCTTCAAGGCTTGTGGCCGGAAATAAGTGAAGACGTACTGTAGCTGCCTGTTCAATGAGAGGCCGGTCGAGGTATGCTGTTGTTGAATTTCCGCGTTGGGAATTTCATCTGACGGCCTATCGTCTGAGCTGGCTACCTCTGTATCATCTGCTGTTCCTCTCTGACGAACTTTCTCGGCCTTGGCAAGACCCTTCCAGTCAAGGTACAGGAGCGAGGACGTACGCAGAGGTACAATCCCATCATTGATTATATTGGCATATATTGTTCGGCGTCTAAATCGTGTGAGAATCTCTCTAGCTGGGCCCGTCGGAAGTATTCGGAGAAGAGGTTTCGATGTGATGGATGTATTAAATGGCGATGAAGGCTTCCATGTTAGACCAAGATCTTGTCCAGTTCTGCCAATGAGCCCGAAATCTAGTGCAAACTTGACATATAAAGGGTTTTCGTTTGAGAGTCCTAAAAAAGGCGATGCCAGAGCAACAAAGTTGATAGGTTCGATTTCATCAAAAAAGTCTGGGTAATGCACGTGAATATAGGCAATAGCGTAGGTCATGATTAAGCCACCTAAAGAATGGCCAATGAAAGATATCTTTTTGATATACGGCTCCCTAAGAGTAGTAGCAATATAAATAGCCATCCTTTTGCCTAAATATTTCACACCTCGTTCGGTTCGGCAAGCGTTATCAAAATATCCTCGTACAATGACGTTTTCTCCTGTTGCAACCGCGGCTTTGTCGATCTGCTCCTTAACAAAGAGCATATCCGCACTAATATTCGAATGAAGTCCATGAGACATAATGACTAAATGCGTCGCTTTCTGCGGATCTGGCTTCGGGGAGTTCCAAAGCGCAGCTGTGTCCCACCCTTCGACTGTGATGGAGTTTGAAAATATCCCGTTTTCTGCTTCCATGTGTAAATTCTCCTGATCTCTTCCAAGCGAGATCTCAAATGAGACCTTGGAACTTGTAGAGAAGATAATCTGCGAGACGACATCCACCGTCCAAGTGTAAGACTGTTTACTAGGCTCAAGTCGCAGCTCGGCATAGAAGGACTGAGCTGCTTTTACTTGAGGGTCGAATGTCGGTCGATCGTACTGGCTCGTGACAGGCTTATACGGGTCATAGCTTCCGGACTTCACGTCAACGTATATTATGTATGGTCCATTCAGGTAGGCAGCTCGTAGGGGAAAGACTTCAGTGTTGCGCACCCGAAGAAAGAGTGAGGACGGCCTCGGAAGGACGTTATCGAGACAAGGATCGTACGTGATAACATATCGCTGAATCTGACCGAGCAGGACAGAGGCTGTCTTTCGGAACAGCAACATCACTGGATCCAAAAAGGGAACGAAATGTCTGTCGGTAGACTACGTTCCTGGGAAGTCTAAAGCGATATAAAACAAACGATATTCACACGACCGCAGCGGAGAGATTGGATGAGCGCAACTTCCTGTCAGGTTCATATGAGATGGCGGTTGAGTTTGGTCCTGACAAAGGACCTGTGGGGTGCGGCGTCACTGGTAGCGGACCGTAATCTCAGGACCACCGGTCACGGTGATGCTGTAATATGACAAGTCATCAGCATTGACAACAAGGGACTTCCAAGTCGCTCGAGAGCCGATCAGCATAGAGATATAGAGGGTTCAGGTGAGTTCTACCTCTGGTACAATATTCTAATACTAAGTCACTGCGAAGCTCTTCATACCGGAGTGCAGTGGTTCAAATGGAAAGTAACTGTGATCTACTCAGCTTGAGATCTCGCGGTCCAGGCAAAGGTCTACTTTACAGCTGAGCAAAGCTCAAATTGTAGCAGCAATAAAATCCAAACAGATATGCCATAGTAGATTTTAAAAATACCGAAATAAATCATCTAATTGCTATCCTAGTCTATAAATGCAGAGACGATTCTTTAATCCATTTTCATTCAGTATCAGTAGGAGACTATTGATCGGTACTTGCAGTTCTACGCCTTTGCAATCCTACTTTTTTATTCGATTATTTATAAGAGCCGCCCTCTAATACTTCATTTTTTATGGGGAGGAAACCTGACTTTCTCGGCCAAAGGTGCTTACAATGGCTGTGGTTGTCCGCTTGCTTGAGCTGCTTAAACTGCCTACAATATCTTTGATATGATAGAGACATGGCTCTGCGTATGGTACTGCACGCACCAAGGGCAAGATAAGTTAAGACCTGAAGGTCTTTAGTCCGCATCTTTGAATCTGGATATTTAGATCGTTCTCTTGTTCAAGCGTGACTTATAGCATGTCCTATACATGATACTCAAGGCATCTTAACTGTCTCTCCATTGTTCCCTGCTTCCGTATATACCTAAAAACAGTCCTTAACAGATGAACCATTTCAATATAACAGACATATCTGTACACAGTTTGTCAGCGATTACACTATCTGCCGCCGTATCTCGGTCAATGTCGACTTAAGAATGAGGATGAAATGGCAACTGGAAACCCGCCTCCCACCATACGATAGATAATCCAGGCCCCCAAATTCTATTGCCTGACCTACACCGTAATAGGAATTTATAGCTCCGTATTTGGATAATTTCCCGGTAACTGTGCAAATAAGTGCCGCTGTTAACTCAGAACAGTATTAAACTAGCTTTAAATAGTAAGCCCCCCAGTGAGATTGGGAATTAAGGTTGCTAATCTGATTCCGACAAGCACAGCGCGCGCCTGTAGAGTCCCGTTGGGAGAAGCAAGCCGGCCCTTTCACGTTGTCTTTGGCCCTTGTCGCTGACTCTTGTTCGTCACCGCAGTCTTGCCCTAAATCTGGCAGCCATTATTATTAGATTATCGCGTACCCCAGGGCTTTCCATATATTACGATATTCTCGCTGATTTGCAGAGGTGCAGCTATAAGGTTACTCTGCAAGTATAAGTCCGTCAGTCGTTGGATACGACAATGTCTTTCTTTCAGCGTACTCCTCATGCCGTCACGTCCAACGCAGCGGGCTCTTCCGCGAAAGCCCCTGTTTCATTAGAGAACGACGAGCACGAGATACAAGATACTGAACAAAGTAAAATACGAGAAAGCACAAGCCCGGTGCTAGAACCTTACGGCAGCCCTGCCGTGTTCTCGTCAGGGTATGTGACTAGTTTTGGGCAGTCTTATGCGGCGTCACAGGTATCGTCAGCAAACTCGAAAGCACCACCTTCCAAGATTTCAGACCAGCACGCAGGCTCAGGAACGGAAGAGGAATGGGTATTATTCTCAGCCAACTCAGCAAAGACATACTCTACCGACTCTATTGAGGCCGACCTCCTGTCGAACACATCGGCAATCAGAGAGTACCGGGGAGAGGGACTCGCGGATAGTGACGAACAAACAGACGAGAACGACGACGAACAACAGAGCGAACACCAGAGATACCACGCTGAGGTACAAAGGAGCGAAGAGAGCCAGGAAGAGGAGGACGAGGACTCGCTTGACTTTGCTCTCCCGTCCTCTGCCTATATGGCAATTCCAAGAGCAAAGTCCCAATTCGCATTCCCTCTCCACAATGGCACCGGCTCGTTTCCCCTGCAGCGGTCACCGGTGTCGTTATTTTTCCCCAAATCTCAGCCTAAGGTCTCGCCGGATGCTTTATCAGGTGTCATAACACCGAGACAAAGCCACACAGACGTCTCGCCCACACCAAGGGTCAGTTCATATTCGTCTCTGTCGGCCGACGTAGCTAGTCGAATAAACGCCTGGCGAGTCGAGCAGTCTGAGCATATTCTACGCGAATTGACTAGAATAGAAAAGCAGCACCATGCAGGTCGAGAAGGCTTTAAGAAGAGGCGAACTAGCTCGGGCTTGTCGAATTGGGGTATCGACGATGATGAGGACGAATATGAGAGTCAAGACTACAAAGACTACGAGAAAGGTGAGGAGACCTCGTCACTATCCTCACTAGAAACTGCGGTCCAAAACAGAACGAAATTACTAGAGCAGCAACAGCATTCACGAGAACGAAGGGGCCATGAAGGGTTTTGGAAAAGAGTTACAAATGTAGTTCACAACATTATCGGATTGAATGACGACGTCTTAGAAGTCCTATTTGGTGATCGGTTCATCGATGGCGAAGATGACACTCACTCATGCGACAAGTGGGAAGAAAGATTGCTGGTACGAATCAGTAGAGACCTTGTTCACTACCGAGACTTCGGAAGTATCGGACTTTTTGTCTGAACATTACATCAATATTTTAGTCTCTTGCTTTTGCTGTTTCTTTTTGAGGCTTAACGGAATTATATGTAAATTTCCATGATAAAATATAAACTGGTAAATAAATGTAATTTTTATTTTTACAACTAGTAGTAAACTCGGTTTATACTTAAACCTTGAAACCACGCGAACGACGACGACCACGAGCACGCTCGAACTTGCGTCCCTTCGAAAGGACCTTGGGAGCCTTGCCCTTGTGGGGACCAAAACCGAAATGTCTAACGGCTTCTCTGGCGTTCTTGGGTCCTCTCAGTAACAACGTGTTCTCTCCCTTTGGTGCCTTCAAAGCAAGCTGGTCCAGAGTGAGGGTCTCTCCACCGGCCTTGATAATGCGCTCTTTAGCTCCGGCAGTGAATCGGAGAGCAGCGACAGTAGTCTTGGGGAAATCTCCAAGGAATCTGATATCATCGGTAACAGTTCCGACAATAACAATAATCTTGTTGGCATTAGTTTCTTCCTTCAGAGACCTTGAGATCCGAGTAATCGACACTGGGGGACGGTTAATCTTTGACAAAAAGAGACGACGGAGAACAATCGAATTGAATTTGGCATCAGTTCGTCCTATAGAAAAATCAATTAGTATACGGCATCAAAAATATAACTATTATCAAAAGTAAAAAGAAACGAGTAAAGTGACTATCATCCTTGCAAAATTTACAAAAATAATGACTCTCTCACATTCCAAGAACCAACAATGTTGTCACTTACTAGCGAGGAATCGGTACAACTTGACCAACAACTTCAGATAGACGTTGTCGGAAGCTGGGGAAGTACGGTGGCTACTCCTAACGTGCTGCTTCTTGGCCAAATCTATACCCATGGTTGGCGATGGTGGTAAATGATGGTGGTGACTATAGATAGAGTATAAAGATTTATTTCGAAAAGTTCGATTATGGTGTTCGTAGACAACCAGATTGGTTAGTGACTTGAGTGCGAGTGTTACAACGCTCCAAAATGCAGTCACAAAATATGCTGGAAAGAAATGCAAAACCCTATATACAACCCTACATATATTGTATCCGGGTAATATTATCTATAATCCCAGATTCTATTTTTAGCTTCTGCAGCTTTGGGAATACTGAAGTAAATATGGAATGAACGACTTGAACGACTACTAGTGCGATGAGATGAGCACAGCTTATTGATGATCGACTTCTATTAGTCTATCTAGAATACAAAATATACACCATGCATGCAAAACCAATTATGACAACATATCTTTGATGATCTCGTAGCTAAGCCAACTACTCGCCATCGATGGAGCTACTTTCTATAGAAACTGTTAGTTTCCAAGTCATGCATATCTAATAACACTAGCATTTCGAAAGGCAACTTACTAGCAAATTGGCAGACAATCCTTTGTAGAGGCCAAAAAACCTACAAAATGGTTAATCAATAGCCACGAGATCGTGATAGCATAGACACATACCCTTCCTTCTTGATGATCGAGGTCAGAGCGTCCCACACAGAGGCGTACTGGAACCCGATGTCCTTCATGGTATTTACCTGGAATCGTCGTCGCAAAACGTCAAAAGGATATGCTATATGTATAGTTAGAAACTGCTTGTATCGGCAGAAAAATTAAGACAGGACTTACATATCGTTTGGGCAATAGCTCCACTCAGAGCTCCGCATCCAAGTTTTCCTATCGTGCTAACCTTGCCCTCTTCATCGACAAGATGAGCTCTCAGCGTCTCGTAGACTGCAAAGTTGATACCGACGTACGGAGCCACTCCAAGCGTAGTCGGCCAGATTCCTCGATAGAGAGCCAAAATTCCGCCCTCGGTTTTGTATAACACCTTCGCTGTGTCCCATAGGCCAGGAGCGCGAGTCTTGTCGACATGTAGAGAGCCTACATACGCAGTCTGAATAGAGAGACGCGTCCGGACTATATCTAAAGGGTAAGTAGCCGCGACGCTAGTTATACCAGCCAACGCGCCACCAAATAGTCTTCTCGGCGTGTCTAGTTCCGTTGCTCCTTCTTCCATGATCCACTAAATATCAAATACAAGTAAGCAACCGGAAGGAAGCTTGAAAACAACGAAGAGACATACCCCCTTATAAACAGTATAGCTGCTATACTGAACTGCGCTGTATGGCACTATTCGCATGCAGTTGATGCCATTTCCGCGCATGTAACCTCTCCAGCCCTCGTCTTTCCACATCTTTGCCAAAGTACCCATAATACCAGAATATTGTTTCGTGCCGGGACCTTGTATCTGCATAATAATCTTCATACGTTCAAACGGAGACACAATGGTTCGTGAAACAGCTCCCGCCACACCGCCGGCAATAAACGAAGACACCGTCGGATGAGCGAGCCATGACTGGGCTACAGAAACAATAGCCGACAAGTTCTGCTGCGAGGAGGGGATAGGGGACGAGGACGTTACGGGGTCGGTTGGAGAAGAATTAAGCATGCGTGTAAACTCTTTGCTGAGTGTTTTAGACTATTAAAATCCTAGCAGCCTCAATAAAAAATAAATAGAATAAAAAAGAACAATAATTTAAACAGACGTCAGGCGACTACCTAAAGCACGTATAGCCTAGCAAAAGGGAAAGTCGAATTCAGTAGAAACGCATGAAAGGCATGCAAATAAATAGAAAGAGAACTAGCAAAATAAGTTGTGGTTGACGTCTATGTATATGCTAATGGCAAAAGACACGACGAACTGTATTCGATGGGAAAAAGTTTCGAGAGATAATTTTCGTTTTCGATGGTGAGTGGGATGTTTCGGCGGGGTGTTCCGATCGCCCAGCCAAAGAAACGCATCACCATCCACCGCGAAAAATTTGTCTTTTTTTCTTGCAGATCTTTCTATGATAGTTCCTTCACCGAGCTGAGATCCTAAAAAGACGCTCCTGGTCAAATTGCAAACGTAGCGCAGGATGTTCAGTTTTACTTCAACCCAATTTCGGCTGGTGACTGAGAATGTAGACAGAAATCGACTGAGTCCACTCAACCAATATTTTGTATCCTTAGGACCTTGTGCTATATGAACTCCAATCTCTCAAAACATGACTGCCACCTGATCAAGGTTGTGTTTCATATTAGTCGTAGACTATTGGATTAGTGCCGAGCGCAGATCTGCAGATCTTGTTACTCTGGAGGAGATCTGACAGCCGTTTAAACCACTTTTGACATGTCAGACCTCGACACTGACTCGACGTTACCTCTGCAAGTAATCGAAGTGAAGCAAATGGTTCTAAGCATGCTATATGCATGCTATATGTTGCGAAGACAACAGAAAGGATTCCAGTTTGCTCTGGTGCCGATTCTACGCAGGATCTATTCGCAAAGCACGGCGAATTGCGGCTTCTCGACTTTCTTATAGCTCAAATCTGGCACTAGTTTACAACTTCAACAAAATCATAGCAGATATTTCGGACGCTCATTCATACCGGCTGCTCCTGTATTAACCAACAACTAGTAAATGTGGACAAAAATCACCCAGTTGTACCGTCTATGCTCGTCTAAGCCGGCTTTCGAACAGACATCAAGTTATCTCGGAACTTTTCTCTACTAATATAAAGTACTAGCAGAAGGCTTCACTATAGTCCCTGCTAGAAATGGCAGAACCTTTTATTGTGGGGTCTTCTGGGCCTTCTCTGAAGGCCTGTAAAATCCTAATTAATCTCGGACCATGCGAAGCGGTACAGGCATAATATGTCATAGCAATAGCTAATAACCAAAAACGTTTACTGGCATGGCAAAACTACTCTTGCTTAGAGTGTCGATCTTGGATTCCTCTTTATACCCTTACTTCTGGCGTATCTATTGGAATATTCAGAGTTCCGGTGCCTCAGTGCTTTTTTCTAATCTGATCCTTAATTGAGACCGGAGATATGATTTTTCGGATCCTAGCCAATAAAGTCCAACAGGCCACATTGCAATTATGCACTAAATCAGCAAACTTAAGCGCACTAAAGGCTGTTATCGCTTACACTTGTTCATTTACGCAGTCGGGGGGCAAATCAGATAACGGCAACGTCAGGCCCTATCCCTGACTAATTTGATCTACTCCAGTCAAAAAAATCGTAAAAATCGTAAAAAGCCTAAAACAAAGCAAGACGGACAAATTCTCCTTACCTCCCACCACATCTCTGTTTTGATATATATCTCTATCCGAAGCCTACTTTCATCTCGCTTTTGCAATATAGATATATACGAACTATCTAAAAGTAAATAAATCAAGTCTGTCAACACTCCAAATAATCACAATGTATCTCGCTCGACAAATTCCTCGACAAATTTCTCGACAAGTTCGGCCAGCGGCAGCTCTATCTCACTTGAGAGTCGCCACTGTCAGTCCTGCGCGAAGCTATCATGTGAAGGTATTGGATCACTACAACAAGCCGCGTAATGTCGGCTCGATGAATAAGAACGACTTGGATGTTGGAACTGGATTGGTTGGCGCGCCTGCTTGCGGCGACGTGATGAAATTACAAATTCGTGTTGATGATCAAGGGATCATTTCGGATGTCAAATTCAAGACTTTTGGTTGCGGCAGCGCGATTGCGTCGTCTTCATACTTGACTGAGCTGGTCAGAGGAATGTCTATTGATGAGGCCAGCAAGGTTAAAAACACAACTATCGCCAAGGAGCTGAGCTTGCCACCTGTCAAACTGCATTGCTCGATGCTGGCCGAAGACGCCATCAAGTCTGCGATCAAGGACTATAAGGCCAAACGACTCAGCACCGATCTGTCTTCATCTGCTGCTACTGCGGCTACTGCCCCAGCGTAAGCTGGTGTGGCTTTCGAGCATGAATTTCTTCAAAGGCATTAATAGGAACAACGCCCGAGAAAACAATCTAGGAGGTTATCAATTATTGATATGAATCATAAGGGTCGCCGGCATCTACGGTAGAACAGCGACGAACATGATATAGAAAATAATAAGATAATTTCAAAAAAATTATTGATGATTTGTATAATTTTCTGAAATCATTACAACTTTGGATGGACGTCTACTTACTCCTTTCCTTCTATCTCATTCTTCACTCTTTATTTCTGTTTTGTATTTTGTATTTTTTGTGGTTCAGTTTTCTGTTAGCATGAATTGAAATATATTTTATTCATACAATTTTGATGAGAGCCATGCGTTGATGAAGTAATGTGTAAATCTTGTAATAGAAGTGTCACTCCGAAACTCTCAACAATCGCTACAATCGCTGCTCTCAACGCATCGTGAAAAGAACTGTGATGAAACTACATTTCGTGCCTTTGTATCTGAAGTGTCTTGAGTGTTCTGTATTTTGCACTCTGAAAAAGGCATTCTAACAGGCGACAGAGCAAATTGATTTTTGAAATTCATTTATTCTCGTTAGCTGAAAACACAATACATAGAATATAGAACGTCTGTATAAATAAAAACCGACAACTCAAGACGAGAGCAGTGGGGTCTGTTAGAAAGGAATGTATAAATATATAGAATAACAAAAACGTAAATGAACTGGTTTGCTCATAAAATCCTTAACGCTCCTGTCAAATGTATCGTTTACCTCGAAGATAACAAGCACGTTTGTATAAACATGTAAATTAGAGACAAAAAACATAGAGAAAAATTATGTCTGATAAATAATCAGCAAATAAACACTAGCATCAACCTGCTTTTTTGTGTATTCATTGTCTGTCGTACCCTAGCATCTCAACCTCATCTCATTGTCATATATGAGCGATCATAATCATAATGACTTTATATAAAAGCAACTAGATCTTTCATAATTTTCATAGATCAACGCGTAATCATCAAACCTAACTTAAAAATGAAATAAAACAATTAAATATCAACAACACATGTGAAACGTCCAAACGTGTATCTGTATACATGTCATTTGGTATATATCGTGTACATAAACAGCAAAAGTAAGTAACTCGCATCTGGATGCGTCTGTAAAATAAAAATTTCGAACTAAATAAAACATGAATTGAATAAATTATAGAATGAATGTGTGAGCATCGAGGTGCTCAGTTATTGTCCATAGGACAGTTCTGAAAAGTCGCCAAAAATAACACCAATTCGAGCCGGAGCTGATGTGGTATTTGACTGCCTCCGTAGAGTCACCTTATCGAGAAACTGCCATCAAAGTGTTCAAGAGAATGTGGGCTCAAAAAATAAAAAAGAATTAAAAGCCAGCTGCCCATCATAAAAGCACATCCAAAACGATCTCTTTACAATTCTGGCCAGTATTGCTCATTTGCAATTGCCAAAAAAAAGGTGCGACTAATGTGCACGACCATTAATGTCTGTCCGAACAGTGAGATCTGTATTTGGCCGGGCAGCCACAGTTCATTCACGTCAAAAAATAAAAGCAGAAAAAAATAAGGAACATAAAAGTCGTATATGAATCATAAGCATACAAAATCCAACACTAAAAGCGTAATTTCATTCCTGATTTACGGCATCGTAAAATAAATCATTATCAATCAATGATATGTACTTAAAAATAGCAAATAATCTTCTGTCTAGATGACCATGCGCCAGTCTTCTTCTTGGTCGACCATTGACACGTCGTCCTTCGATGAGTCAAGGCAGTCTGGAGGAGGTCCGTATTCACCCTCGAAGATGACCGCGCCTGATTTTCGTCGCGATTCAACGAACTTCAGTTCATCAGTCACTAGAATGTCGTGTACGGTCGGGCGCTCAGTTGGGTTTGGTTTGAGCATCCACTTGACAAGTTTGTCCAAGCCACCAGCATCTTCAAGCATAAACTGTGGAGTCCAACTGGGACCAGCATTGCTGCAGTCTATGCTGGTGAGGTCACCTGAGCTGGAGCTGAGTCTGCCAGCGTCAGAGAGATCACCTGAACGCAGCTTGTGCCAAGGCAGGCCGTTGTCGGGAAGTATGATATTTGCCGCAATCTCTAGCATAAGAAGGCCGAATGAGAACACGTCAGCTGGCTGAGCATACTGCTGAGAGGCGAGGACCTCTGGTGCGATGTACTCTCTATCACCTTCACGCTCGATGCCCTTTGCGGCAGGAAACTTTGTCGCCATACCAAAATCCCCAATCTTGAGGGAGCCCTCGAAAGTGATAAATATGTTCGCAGGCTTGAGATCGAGATGCATGTAGCCACTGTCATGGATGAACTGCAAACCGTAAGCGATTTCGAGCAGGATCTTCCAGACACGCCATTCATCCAATTTAGAAACGCGGCCACACTCGGCCAAAAAGACATCGAGATTACCGTTATCGCAGTACTCTGTCATGATGTACAGATGACCATGGTGTTCCCAGGTATCGATCATATTGACGATGTAGCTGCGACGGTCGTCATCCCGCTTGGAATTGAGATCTCGCAAAATCTCAACTTCTTCCATCTTGCGATCTCTCGACTTTTGACCTATTATCGGATACTTTATGCGCTTGACCGCGTACTTGTTTTGGACAGAGCTCGACTGACTTACCACATTATTCTCAGTCACGACAAACACGGACGAAAATTCACCCGAGCCGATCGGGGAGACCTCCTCGAACCGGTCGAGCAAGAAGGTGTCAACGTTGTCTGTGGTCACTGCGGCTGGCTCAAAGTAGCTCAGGACGCCTTTGGCAGGAGTACTTGGAATCTTTAGATCCACGAACGACCTCGTAGATGGCGAGGCAATCAACGGTTGCTCGTTTCCGGATGACCAGTCGCTGCGTGGGCTACCAAGCGCTGTCAGACTGCCGTCGTCGACGTTACCACCAAAGGCTTTGGTTGGAGTGAGAGGTAGGTCATATTCAGAGTGGTGAGATTTGAAGTCGAAGTTGAGGGCTCTGCCCTCAACTGGAGGAGTCTCAGCACCCTCATCAGTGCTTATGCTGCTGTCGCTAGTGTCGCTGGTCATGCTAGCGTTTCCATTTGAGAACTGCGGCTGAGCAGGACGCTTGCAGGGCGTGTCAGGGGGTGCAAAGTGAGACGACTCTGAAGAATTCAATTGACGGTCGCGTTTTGAAAGCAGACCAGTACTCATGAATGCAGCTTGAAAGGGTTTGACGAGACGGTAGTTTTGCGGGGGGGTTTCGAAAGACGAGTGAGAACACGTCGCAGCGCTGATCGAAAACTGACCAAGCGAGGAATGCGAGACCGAAATCGGGAAAGGATGGTGTTGTTGCGAGGGCCGTTCATTGTGATTGCTCGGTGTAGAGGCGACAGAGTGGATTGATTGCGACTGCGAAAGGGGATGAGGGTGGAGCGAGGGATTTGGAAGTGGGGCAGTCTTTGTGAACGGACTTTCGCGGTTGGGCTGACCACCGAGGTTCTCAACAGAGATTGTTCGGCGCATCTTGAAGAGGTTGTGGGACGGTGTTCCAAGTTCGAGATGTTTTGCAGCAGCAAATAAAGATGGCTTACTCTTGTGTATAGGCGTAGAAGCGCCTTCATCTTGGCCGACACGAGACTTTAGGAACGACAACTTTGCCTGATCCGAGTCCTTTGACGACGGTCTTTTCAGAGGCGCCGACTCTTGAGTAAACGTGGTTAGCTCCCTGGCTAAATTCGGATCCCGATAGTGACGTTTTGAGGTTGGCGATCCGAGCGAGGCCTGGTCGAGGTGGAGGATGCCTTCTGAGCGTTTCAGCGGAGACAACAGATCCTGATGCGACGACGGCGAGGTGAACGATGTGTTGATTTGCAGCGGCGACGAGCATGAGGAGGCGAGCGCATGTTTTGCTCCGGCACGAGTAAGTCTGGCGGAAAACGAGGCCGAGATAACGGTTGCCGGTTCTGTTCTAGAAGTAGCGGACCTCCTCGACGATTTTCCAACAGAGGCGGAGGGCGAGTTCAGCGACCGCGATGGCGATAGCCGCCGCGGTCGACCAGACGACGTCGGCAGCGGTGAGAATGGCTCAGCCACCTGCAGAGTCGGCGTCATGGTTGCTGCGTAGACCTACATCGTTAGAATAGTCAGCTTTTAACAACTGCCAGCAAGCAGAACTTGCCACGGCGTTGAACTTTGAACATAGTGAAATAGCCTACCTGCGATGATTGCGAGCTTACCCTTTTGAGATTCCTTCAAATATACTGCTGAGAAGAAACACGCAAACGGTCAACAAATACCAAGGACAGAGAATCAAGAAAACAAAAAAAAAAGATAAATGGCAGAATATATAGAACAACTAGATCGCAATGACTAATTGCAAAATACGTAGAAAATGGCAAACCACTGGAGAAAGAAGAAGCCCAAAACAAGAAAAGAAAGAAAGAAAGAGAAGAAAAAAAAGAACAGAGGATGGCGATTTAGTTTAGAGGGAAAAAAGAGCAAATGGGCGATCCAAGAGGTTCAGACGAGAGACGCGAGCGAAGGCGAGGCTAGTTGCTCAGGTAACGCGCGATTTCGAGCGGGTAAATAGCAATGTCGCAGCACAAGGTTGCGTCTCGTGTCGAATAAGGTAATAACAAAACAAACTACAGATAACCTGAGGCGTGACAAAGGTGGCGCGGATCTGGAGACGCAATAATAAAAGACTCGTAGTAGTATCAGTGTAGTGGCTGGGTGTGGCGTTTCGGTTTAATTTCACGCAAGTAGCACAAAGAAACACGTTGTGCACCAGCGTTGCACAAGCCAAACCCGGGTGTAATCGGGGCCATTTAGCGTGATTGCAGGGTTACACAGAGATGGACGTGCCTTTTGTTTACGTCCGAGGAAGAGAGCTTTTGTTTATTTTGGAACATTTGTTTCGTGGACCCGCAGATCTTGTTTACGACTCAACACGTAGAATTAGAGCGTTGGAATGTCCTTCAGTAGATGGCGGTTTGGTCAGCGATCGGCAGGGCCCGCTGGGCCCTGCTGCACGGCGCTGGCAGCGCAGATCGGGGCCAGCTAGAGGTTGCGCCAGGCCGTGTCAGGCCGAGCCAGGGACGCACTAATTTGTGCATCGAGAGCAGCATGTCAACAGCAGCCCAGAGACCGCTTGAATTAGCTGGAATTCTCGAGAATCAGGCTTGATCGGCCACGTCATTTTGACGACAATTTGGCGAGCTTCCAGAACGATCTCCGGTTTGTTTGTCAGTCATTTTTCAAATGAACTCCGAGAGATCGGCGTGTCATTCATTGCCGCTATACGTACGTACGTACGTACGTACGTAGTATAGCTTTGGCTGCGGCTTTGGCTGCGGCTTTGGCTTTGGCTTTGGGGTATCGATTGGCAACTCTCGATGAGTAAATAGTGAGTTCTAGAGCTTCTGCTAGAGCAATGGCTCCCGAGCGGTGCCCGTCTACGATGTTGTCTCTTTTGTTGTGTTTTCGCCTAGTACACATGCTTCTGCAGTAGCGTAAATATGGTGGACTAACATTCCTGGCGAATGGCTTGACAGCGTTCTTGGCGGAGAGCACCACTGTGAATTATTCGCAAGCAAATTAGTGTACTCTGGAGTCGCTAGTGGTAGCTAATGCTGTGAATGTTGCCAGATGGTGCTAGATGGTGCTAAAGACCGATAGACGCAGACGTTCAAAGGCTATGCAGACACTGGAGAACTTCGGTTATTTGTTTACACTGTTTGTTTGTTTACGTGCGCGTGCGCGGCGCTACACGTAACTAGCTTGCTGCACCTTCTTTACGAATTTGCTAAGCCCTCGCTGACGAGTGTTCAAGAGCCTGCAGCTGCGAATAGAGTGATGGCAAATTGAATGCAATTCTGCGGAAATTGCAATATCAGGCACTCCGCAGACGTCTGGCATTTTCTCCAGAAATGAGCTATGCGTACTATCGACCCGCTAGCGCCAGGTAGATGCTGTAACTACAAAGTACTCATTTCAAACTGGTCCTAGACAGCTATTTATAAGATTTTTAAACTCGTTAATTAATATCCCATGTAATATCATGCGATTCATCTAGTTATGTCACTCTGCGAGCTGGTAGGACCCTCGCAAGAGCGCACTAAGGGCCGATATTGCATTCCTCCCGGCGAAAGACAAGATGAACGAGTACCACTGTCCTAGGAACCACTATAACGTATGATAACAAGATATCTATCACATGAGAGATAAACCGGAACCCAACACCGATTAGAATTCGAGATTTTGCGGCGCCACTTGCTACGCCTCATACCTTGGCTCGCCTCAGTTGCCGTCCGCCTCTCAGATCATTGCGATAGCCAGCCTTGTTTCCTTCACAGAGAACGCAAAACGCAAAAAAAGAAAGAGATATTCATGTGCAGCCCTAAATGGCATAGCCCAATTGCATAGGCTTTGTGTAGACTCGAAAAAAGTGCAGATTTAGAGACAGCATGGCGGTGATATGAAGGTATACAAAAGGCTGTCAAATAGTGGTTTTCTTGATAGACGCATATCGCGCTCAGCAATACCGTAATATTGTTACAGTTAAAGGCCTAAAATGCTAAGTACTAAGATGTTACAGCAAAATATAATAGCACCCAACCCGCTGCGCAAGCACTGTTTGGAGGACAGGGACGGATACGGCGGCAGCGGCTATGGCGGAAAACATGGGTACATATAATGGCGGACTATTTGGCCTTCTTGGGCCGGCTGGCATTATGTATCCACGAAATCCATGCGGCCCATTGGCATGGGCCGCAGCAACTACGGAATATACAGCGAGTCCAGCGCACCATTAATGTACTATCAGCCTGTCCGGCCTATGTACCAGAGTCCTCTGTATGGCCCGACGAATTCGTGGGCTCGGAGCAAACTGCTGCTGGTCATACGGGAGTAGCTGAAGCAGAAACATCGGCATAACAAACTGGCGACGTGCCGAATAATCAGCCAACAATTACTGCCGTCGTTGACCGGTCAGCTGGGAAATAAGAAGTGAGAGCTCGGCCTGAGCTCGGGGGATTGCAGGCTCGCTATTCATTAAGATGGTTTGTACTTTTTAGCTACTGCTCGTGACTTAATTGGAATTGTTCTTATGGATGTAATGATCTGTCAAATGCTAAATGCTTGTCCTCAAGTTCTCAAGCTGTCTTGAGACCTCATGCCTCATTGAGAGGGGACTTAGTCGAAGCAACACCTGAAAAATTGCCAGTTAAACGTTTGAGCCAGACATGGATCTTGCCAACTCGCTTGCGAGCTCTGCATGCTCTTTTCTGCAATCTGTTCTGCCTTCACTATCCTTTGTCGTGCCTGTTTCGTGCCTGTTTTTCGATAATTATAATGTGGCTTTGCGTGGCTAATCTTGGGCTATTTGTCGAAGCTGTGGCTGATGACAGCTGTGATTGCACGGAAATGTGGTGGAAATGCACAAATACAGCTTGATGTGGTAGTTAGAATGTATATGTGGAGCGTAACTGCATTTGCAACCTGAAACGTGGTCATTCCAGCTGTTATATGGCATAAAGTGCGCCACCGGATCTCGATTCAGACATCGACTAACTCGTGCTACCCGCTGTCCCTAAATCGATCTAAACGATCTTCACCTGCCACCGTTAGAGGCATCGCCATAATATTGTCGTCTATCTTCCACCAATAAGGTTTGCTACGATACTTGTTGTAAAGACGAATCATTGCTTGCAAACTAGATTCCGCAGGTAGTGAAGAAGGAAAAAGAGAAGGACGAACGAAAGCAAAGGAAAATATTGTCGATTTTAGACTTAGACTTCGAAAATTGTCAATGTCCAACGAATCCGAATATTTCAACTCTACTGGCGAGGGGACTATAAGAGCTAGGTCTCCGATGCCTCGCTCTGGTCTGCCGGAGCCCCTGTTGTCAGCCTCTAGGGCTATTTCCCTCGACTCCTCGTCGTCGGCGGCAAATTCGAATGTCAGCAACTTTGGCTCAACCGGATTGCCATCCGCCAGTGTTACGTCTCCTCGAATCCACGCTATAAAGCACTTGCGCCCGCTGGCGTCTCCTCGCCGAGAAACCAGTACTGTCCCAGTCCCGACCGTCTCAACCCCTCTCAGTCTGGATTCGACATTGTCCCCGAACACGCCTGACCAGATCTCTGTGAGTGGCTCGGCAGAAGATTACGACGATGACAACTGGGACCGCGCGTCTATTGCAACTGTAACTCCCGGGCAAGGCTACTCTAGCGGCAACAAAGTCACTTCCGGCGTTCCTTCGTTGTCGCTGCGTACTCTAGAGTCTGATGGTGAAGGATACAAGTCCGAAGATAGACCTGCAAGTGTCAGAATAGCCTTGTCGTCTGCTAGTTCTGCGACAGGAACTGGAACAACTAGAAAAGAGAAACCGAAGCATATGACGGTTGAGACGGAGACCGTCGCGACCGTGCCCAGTGTCGCCGTGACGGCTCCTTCTCAGGCTGCTGGAGGAAGTTTGCGCCAGAAAAAAGGTGTCGCGGATACAAACAGATCCTCTCTAAGAGAAAAGAAAAAGAAACCAAAGGCCTTGATGACCGCCCAGCAGGGATCTTCGAAGGCAGAGATCTTTGCTGCAAAGATCGCGTCTGCAGTCGGTGATGCGGACTCGTCCGACTCAGACGAAACTTTTGTCTACGAATCTTCCACCCAGGAAAGAAGTATGTTGCCCCGCTTCAAGACCAGAACACCTTCAATCACATCTCTGACCAACAAAAACAATGCCCATCTTTCTGACTCTATGCATTCCATCTCCTCCGGCAGATTCGGCAATAAACAATATGAGAGCGGCAATATCCTCGACGGCGCCATGCTCCCAGCTCCTAACGGATCTGGATTCTTCCGCTCTCACAACAACAGTCTGAGAAGACAGCAACCTGGTGGCAGTAATCATCATCACCACGTGCAATCACCCAGATCCTCATCTCGCCCGAGTAGTCCCTTGCCACCAGCCATTCACGGCTCGAAGCGGGGCGTAGCTGCTCCTATCGCCAGAAATAGAGAGTACTATGATGATGATGACGAGGACGACGATGATGAAGAGGCTCCATTAATTTTCCCGCGGCGAAGATCTCAACAGCAGCTGCAAGGACAGTTGAATGTCACGTTGGAGAGCGCTCGCGCTCGGCAAGTCAGAGTTTCGATCTGCGTCATTCTTTCGCTTATGCTCACCCTCGCGGTTGGCTTCCTACTGGGATTCGTGCTGGCATCCAGCAGGCCGCTGCAGCACGTTAATGTTGTAAAAGTCAGTAATGTGCTTGTTTCTGAGGAAGAACTCATGTTTGATATGGACGTCACTGCTTTCAACCCCGGTCTACTCGACGTCACTATCAAGAGTGTAGACCTGAATGTTTTTGGCAAAAGCATTTATCTCGGTGACTTTTATCCCGATTCGCCTGTCACCGATATCAGCAATCAAGAAAAACGTAAGGGCGGTAATGGCTTGCGTGCTCTTGAAGAATCGGCTCGGTTGAAAGAGATCCTTTCATCTCAAGGTGTGCAAGTGGAAGCCGATCCAGAGCCGCAGACCATGTTGCTTGGTCGCATTCTCGAACTCGATTCCTCGCTCATTTTTAGTGGCGGCTTCTTCTCTCGGCGGCCGGACAGGTCTACCGGAGAGTTGCGTCTTGCCTTGTTGAACAATACTGCCGAGCCGGACTTCTCGCGCCGGTGGTCAAGGATTATTGAGCATCCTTTTGACCTAGTTGTTCGCGGTGTCGTGTATTATGATCTTGCCTTCTGGAGTAAAGATCACACCTCTACAATTTCGGGAACTACTCATGTAATACCTGTTATGGATATTGAATAAAAATTTGCAATATAGAGCTAGTTGATAGACTGTATAGAATGATGGGCTGCTAGATCTGCGCGCAATAGCGAAGCATATCAAAATGATCCTCGCTCGACCGGCTATACAGCTGGGAATAGAGACGACGATGGAGGTGGTGGTGTTTTGGTTTAGGATAGATAAAACAAAATTTGTACTCTAAGATCTCTCACTTCTTTAGAATATTTTATCATTTGGATTAAATTTCTCCATAAATAAATTTGTTCTCAGAATAATCATCGCGAGGTTGACATTTCGTAGTCGTAGTTTTAAATATTTATCGCCTAGAAGACTCACAAATTGAAAATCACGGTGCTGGTGTTTTATGCCATATGTGCACACATAAAGAGATCAACGCGTTTTCTTTTACGTGATTTCTCGCGTCTACCGCCACTCGCTGTTAAAAGAAATAGTAAAACGAGATTCGCTCAGTTGTACCAATCATCTTAGAAGATTTAATCAGAAAGACAGTAAAAAGCTGACGAAAATAAGAGGGCAGTTTCATAACCAGACACTTATACACTTATACACTTATACACGCTCAAGATGGATATCGTTACGCGCGGAGTACTGAAAGAGCTGTTCACGTTACCGATCTCAACGTCACGAGCCAAATATCCTACTTTCATCGCCCAGGTTCTGCAAATTAAAGAGCTCTCGAGCACGCCGACTGGACCGAAACGGTTTCGGCTGGTTATCTCAGATGGTGACAATTTCGTTCAGTGCATGCTGTCGTCTCAGCATAACGAGCTCGTGTACTCAAACCAAATTACTAAAGGCCAAATCATCCGCGTTCGCGACTACACTCCTAGTAACATGAAAGACAAGTTGGTGATTGTCTTGCTTGATATTGAAGTGCTGGCAGAGTTTGGTGTGAGGGACAAAATCGGCGCTCCTGGACCTATTGATCTGAAGACAAAGCAGGAAGATGGAGCAGGCGGCGATGTTGGCGGCACAACTTTCTATGGCAATCAGCAAAAACCAAATTTGGCGACGGTCGGAGAAAACAAGATGCAGGGTATGATGGCTGGAGGAGGAGGAGGCAATAACGGAATGCCTACCTCAAAAATCGACGCTGCTCACGCAAACATATATGCCATCGAGGGTCTGTCGCCGTATCAGAACAAGTGGACAATTAAGGCACGCGTAACTTTCAAGTCCGAGATCAAGCACTGGCACAATGCAAGGGGAGAAGGGAAGCTTTTTGCTGTGCATTTCCTAGATGAGACAGGTGAAATCAAGGCGACAGGATTCAATGAGGCCGTGGACCAGTTCCATGATCTGCTTCACGAGGGCCAGGTGTACTATGTATCCAAGTGCAGAGTGGCGCCAGCCAAGAAGCAGTTCTCAAATGTCCAGAACGAATACGAGCTTGTTTTTGATCGCGATAGTGAGATCGAGAAGTGTGATGAATCCGATGCGGCCGTGCCGCAGATGAGATTCAACTTTGTACGGCTTGGTCAGCTGGATGGAATGGAAAAAGACTCTGTTGTAGACGTGTTGGGAGTGGTCCAAGACGTCCGAGAGTGCTCACAGATCACGTCTAAGAGCACAGGAAGGCCCTATGACAAGCGTGATATTACTCTAGTAGACGAGAGCTCGTACAGCGTGACTGTGTCGCTCTGGGGAAAGAGTGCGATCGACTTTGATGTGAACTCCGGTGCCGTTATCGCCTTTAAGGGTGCTAAAGTTAATGATTTCAATGGCTCACGTTCGCTGTCACTTCTGCAGAGCAGCTCGATGACGACTGAGCCCGACATCGCAGAGGCACACAAGCTGAAGGGTTGGTACGATTCTTCAGGACATAATGAGACATTTTCCAATTTGCAATCTGCTGCTGGTGCTAGTGATGGTACGGCTGGCGCAGCGGCTGGTCGCCAGGATGTCTTCAAGACAATCCAGCAGGTCAAGGACGAACAGCTTGGCATGTCTGAACAGGCCGACTATTTTTCTCTCAAAGCTACAGTGATTTTCTACAAGCAGGAGAACTTCAGCTACCCCGCTTGTCCGACTGAGGGCTGCAACAAGAAAGTGCTTGAAGACGGCGAAGGCGGCTGGCGCTGTGAGCGATGCGACCGATCGTATCCAAGTCCTCAACATCGGTACGTTCTACAGTTCAATGTTTACGATCACACAGGCCAACTTTGGCTCTCGGGTTTTGACGACGTTGGCCGGCTAATGCTTGGAAAAACTGCGGGCGAGTTTATCGCACTGAAGGAAGAGGATTCAGATGTATTTCTCGAGGCAATCAATGCTCGGACGGGACTCGATTGGGTGTTCCGCTGTCGCGCTAAACAGGATTCGTACCAGAATCAAATCAGGGTCAGATATTCCGCTGTTAGCGCTACGTCGATGAATTATGCTGCTGAGGCACAGGCTCTTACCAAATTGCTGGAGGCATATAAATTTGAGTAATTGAGACAGGCTAGGGAATTGAGAACCGGATTTAATGTTTTGAACTATCATTGAATATTAGGCTATGAAAATAATAATAAACAAAAATGCATAGCTCCAAAGGCAATAAGTAATCTATGAAAAAGGCTTGTGATGATCAATGGATCTAGTCGATGTGCCTGTCTTCGTTGTCCCTTTTCGTTTAATCAACGCCCACGTCATTCTACCTATAAATCAAACTGTCAGTCTATCTACTCTACAAATCCGCTCGTGTAAAGGAAGGTCCGTCGAATGGCTTCGGATTCTTGAGCACTTTTGGTCCGGAGATTGGTTCACAGGTCGCCCGTCGTTGGTTTTCTGGTCCAGGAACAGGAGTCTTGCCGCTTTGGAACTCCTTCAGGATCTTGACGACTCCCTGAGCCGAGAGATCTTCGAAGTAGTCGTCATTGACAGCCACCATGGGGCCGTTCACACATGCACCAAGGCACTCTACTTCAGAAATCGTGAACATGTTGTCTTTGGTTGTCTCTCCAGGCTGGATGCCGAGATACTTAGTTACCGCGTCCATGATTGAGTCCGAATTGCACAGCTGGCAAGGAGTAGTGGTGCAGATCTGGATGTGGTACTTGCCCATCGGTGATCGATTATACATAGTATAGAAGGTCGCGACCTCGTAGACTCTCATCGGCGGCATGTCGAGCATCTTCGCGACGTAATTCATCACACTAATGGATGTGAACCCGAGTTGACGCTGGCCGAGATCAAGCAGAGGCATTACTGCAGCCTTCTTGTACTGCGGGGGATATTTCGCGATGATTGATTTGGCGCGCTCAAGGTTTTCTGTTGAGAATTCGAATGGAATCTTCGGGTTGTTTTGAGGAGTATTTCTATGCTACATACAAGTCATGTTAGCATTAGTGCAACAAAAGCGACATTCAAAGTTAATTGACACCCGCGTAACATGCAAAAACCGCAATATTTGCTTTGTCCCAGATGATTAAAACAATATAGCATCTCTCAAAAGTCGAAAACTGGTTGCTGCGAAGACATTCTACTTACAGTTGACAGAGCATGCGAGTACCGCGCATACTGCAGGCTTCCCATAGAACGCAGGCGGGGGATCAGACGAGCACAGATCGGCATTGCGTGTATAGAATAATTAGCGAGGAAGAATGACTAGAAATGTGCGGTTCAGTAGTGAGACCAAAAGGTTCGTCGTCTAAGAAAAATTGAATCCGGGTGTTCAGTGATGGGACATTTGTGCTGGAATAACACGCCTCTGATTGGCGAGTGATTAGACAGCCACAAAGCAAATACGGCGTAAATACAATAAAGTTGCGACCATAAATTTCATGACCTAACTTATATTTCACGTATTTACGTGAAATATAAACCTCTCGAGTGATGCCTTTAATCGCCTGATGCCCTTAAATGAATGATGCCCTTAACATCACTACTACCTCCGGACCGGCGAAGGTACGGAGGTAGGGAATGATATTGTTTTTTATAGAGGGATTATCAGTATTCTTGATTTAATCAGATCTGTCTACCAAATTCCAAAATCCAGGCTAGTTGTGGCTTTAAAAGCTCCAAAATAGATTCAGTCGTTTTTTCTATAAATTCAACCTCTTTTTGGTTTTTTTTTGAAGGCATAGTCGAATTTGCTACATAACTGAAGTTCTAAATTGAAATCACTTAGATTCCTTATAATTTTTGTTACGTGTCTATATGGCATTACTGTGGTAGACGGTAGCGCTACTCAGGGATTGTATAGAAAACCTAATGGAGCTTTGTCTAATGTTGATATATATCGCGAGGCAAGCGTTGCAGACGGTTATAAGGAGCCTAATAGTCTCCCTGAGGGGGTTCCTGTAATCCAAGCACCAGAAGAAAATTCTCCTTAATGGTACTCTGGCGAAGGGACACCCAAGTTTGTATCAATATCTACTTCCTTCTAATGAGGGAAATACTACTATTAGTAAACGTGATGCTTGAACACAGGTTAACGTGTATGGAGAGCCAGGTTGCGATGCTGGATATTTTCTTTCAGTTTACAATCTAGGTTGTGGTATTGCATGCTTGCAGTTCCCCAATGGTGCTGCGTCCGCTTGGTTGGATGCAGCTGCTCAGACTGCATCAATGTTTTATAGTTGGAATCAGACTCCTTGCACAGGGTATTACCAAAGTATTGGTTCTTATCGGGGAAACTCTACAAGGAATGATCGAACAAATGAAGAAACCCTTAACATAGAAAGGACTTTTCAAGCATCATGCTTACTCCACCTTCACCTGAGTTTGGATCACATCTGACCAATATTGCCTTAGAAGAAGTTATAAGGGGATTGCGAGCACCTGCTCGCTCATATGTCCGAATACTGACGGCTCTTAGGGAGCGACATTCAGTCCGTCGTTATAATACGCTAACACGAGACCACAACACTTTCGCAAGTGAGTAGACAATACAAGAGAGATCAAGAAAGGCAAATGAGCAGTTATAAAGGGAAAATTCAGAATTACTCAGAAGGAATTACTTGATGAGTTAGAGAGTGAGGAAAAAGAGATTGCTTACAGAAGCAAAGCAAAATGCCAAGATAACGGCAAGAAGACGCTCGAATCCGCAACTGACGTTAGGATGAACAAATATTTGGAGAAGGAGATACTGCGAAATCAAGGATTGAGTTGTATCTACTACTGAGTAATTCAATTTTTATGGACTGGTTCGAAGAAACTGACTCTGTTACATAAACGCAAGGAGTGACGTTGCATGATACGGCCACAGTGAGGTATTCACAAGTCAATTAACTAGCAAGCTCCTCTTATCCGTTGATCACTTGGTTGAACGCAAGTCGAGTAGTCTCACATCTCGTGGAAAGCTTTCAGCTATTAACAAAAACATCAAATACCAGTTGTTGCTTTATATTCTACGTATAGACATTTTAAATACTTTGCAACTTCGAAGTTCTCCATTGTCATCCAGATTATCTCCGCACCAAAAAAAAGTACAAAGATGACTCCCACTGCTTCTATAATTATAAAAATTCTTGCAAACAACTTGAGCCATCTCCTTCTATCAGATGAGCTAAATGTCTTCCAGGTGCTCACGAAACTGTACATTGCATCTCGCATGGTAGCGACTGTTCCAAATGACTTGCTATCGATAGGAATAATCGACTCTTCGTCTTCAGGAAGAAGAGACGCTTGAACACGGATGCGAACAACAGTAGCCGAGAGCGGGAGAAAAGCAAAGAATAGAACATAAAGCAAGTTGGCGACCAAAAGCGTAAAACTATCGAAGAATCTATCGAAGAATCTCACTGACACACTGTGTGCCACGCAAGGAATAGCGACATTAAATATAAGTAATTTGAGTATAATATATGCCAGTTGATACGCAATAAATTCGGCAGCTACCGCAAGTAGAGTGAGCATGCTTAGACGAATGGGAGTACTTCTAAGACGCATATACCAGGTTCTCTGTGTTGGAACGGTGATGATAATGCTACTCAAAGTTAGTTCAGTTCATGATATCACCTCAGAGTTTTCGTCGACCAAATTAGCGTGACTTACTGTGTCAAGACCAGGGAAAACGGAGCAAGACAAAGGCCAACTAGGACGGAAAGCAACGGCTGCATACGTGGCAATATGTGAGTGATCAGGTTATTGTAGAACAATCCGACGATTCCCATAGCTATAAATGCAGACATTCCACGGAAAGGACCCCATGGACCAGCCTCTCGTCGAAGGTATTCCAATGTTCGTCTAATGCTAGATGTCACGAACATAGTCTTGCCGCTGTCCAACCTAGTTCTGCCATTGTCATCGGCCTCAAATTGAGAGTCATCCACAACGTCGTCATCTTCCAATATTAGATGCTGGCGCGATTTGTCAGTTAAAGGACTATAGCCTTCGCGGGGATCTTCGACAGCAGCAAGGGTGAGAATGACAGTGGCTACGTACTGCAGAAGAAAGACCGTGACTACAAGCACAATCGCCGTAACAAAAACGGCACTCGCAGGACCTTTCGGGATTTCGATTGTTTCGTCATCATTGTCCAGCACTGAGCAGCAAGCAGACACTGTATGGTGAATTGCTCGCCAGAAGAACATCGTTAAAATTTAATTTAATAAAACAAGAAATTGGTATCGAAAAAAATAAGATACCGAGAATAAGACTGCCAAAGAGCAAGAAGCATATTAGAAATGATTCGGAGTGCTCTGACGTCCCGATTAGGTCGCATGATAAACCGACACGCGGCGGGCCCGAAGATGTGAAAATTGAGATGAGGCGACGTGCTGCAGCAGCTTGGGCCAACAGGGCTAGCTTACCGCAACTGGACATACTAATCAGCACAAAGGCCTTCGAATTTCAGCCCAATGTCCAGACAGGCCTTTACCGCGCTGCTGGGGAGCATACCGCATTTTTGTTTCGATGGGATTATGGTTGTGGATTATTTGGAAATCGATAGGTAATCCGTTTATCTTCTGGAGTTATGCATGGCATGAAAATACTGAGATGTATGCAAGTATTGTAGTTGCAGTCTGTGGTTTAGGATGTCTGTGGGAGTCAACCTATATGTACTGGGGCTGTTAGATGAGTTTTATTTTCTTTACAGTTCTGAAAACAAAAATTTCTTTTAATTTGTTATATATAGAATAGCCAAACACAATTTTGGTTGTTATAGAATAGCAAATCCAATTTAAATTAAAAAATTTATCGACCATGCGATTCGCAAGCAAGAGTTTATCCGTACCGAGCGAGGAATGCCAAAATTATTTCTTAATATTCCAATCCATCCCACATTCAGTACAAATGTGTTGCGAATTTATCGTAAAGAAGCTCAGTAGGGTCCTTCTAAGGAGATATCTGTTAAAAAAGCAGCAAGGGTGGTAAGGCGAGAGCTTGACGTAGTGTGGAACTTCCTTGTCAGGAAAACTGACCATGGATAATTAAATTATCTCGATTGCTCTACATTTTCCTATTTTAATAAATATAATGGAACAACAGCAGTTTGTTGAGGGACTCAGCAGGTATCTTTTGCATAAACAAATTTGTTTTGCCGGGATGATAGGCTTGATACGCGTGAGAGGTCACAGAATCTTAAACTCTCTCTACCCCAATTGGAACTCAGATCTGGCAAGGGTACAATGTATCGACTCGACGTTCGACTGAACGTTCAATATACCTAGTGTCTGTGGAAAACAGACGTCGATAGAGTATGTAATTCAATGTCCTTGATATCCTCCTCGTCGATGAGCTCGAGGATGAAGTGCTGAATGCTGCCTTTCAGCTGCTCGATCTTTCGTGAGCTGATGACCTCCTCCTTTTAAATAGGCTTTGCCAGTCCGAATTGAGTTGTGAACTTAGTACCAATCACCGTCTCCGTCTATTACCATTTTTTCCACCCAGTCGACAAACACATCTTCGATTTTCGTCTTGTCAGTTGTTGACGCCATGGATGTCATTGATCAATCTCCCGAGCTAAATCTATGTACAGTCGTACATGTTACTAAAGTGAAGGTATTCAACGTCTCAAACATGTTATTTATCGTCGGACTCGCCTTTGAATAACGTCTTTATAAACATAGATATTACGGCTTCAAGCAATGAAAAAGTCAGTTGCTCATATTTGTTTTGTCCCAACGGACTCTATGGATTTGCAGATTTTCTTTAAAACAAGGAATAAGCTTTGCTCAACACGTATTCTTCCGTTAAGCACATAAGCCGCATGGGGCTTAAACTTTAAATGTCGGACGATAAGAACTAACAGCGACAAATCTCATTTACGCAGCGCAATTTGTGATAAATGGCAAAAGTAAGATCAGCGGACTCTGCAAATTGTAATATTGTACAATATTGAGAATAATATCGGCGTCATGAACTCGGATATGCATGTTAAAAGTTTTTATATTCACTTCAGGAAGGAATTTGATGATTTAACGACTCAGTACAATATTCAACCCAATAAAATGCAAATGTAGAGTTTCTTTCTCTTTTCGACACTTGTAGCCCAACATCTAAACTTGCCCACCAAGCAAGACATAAAATAAATAGATTCCAAACCGATCGCCGCCCTCAAAGTGTTGAGGGATATTCAATAAAGCCATTCATAATAAGATCGCCGAGCATATTGACAAAAAAATACATAGAAGCGTCACAACATTGATTGGTCTGCGTCGTGATTTACTTGCTGGTATCGAGAACGTATCGTCCAGCGATTTCGCCTTTCTCCATCTCTTGATAGACACGAGGCAGCTCAGACAGGCCAGCAATCTTGATCGGAGAACGAACAAGTCCTCGGACAAAGAAGTCAATGGCCTCCTCGGTATCGGCACGATTGCCCACATATGATCCCTTAATGGTGATAGACTTAGCGACGATTGAGAAAACCTCAACTTTGATGTAGGCATGGGCGGGGACACCAACGACAACGACGGTTCCTCGAGGACGGACGTACTGGCAAGACATCTCAAAAGGCTTCTCAGATACGGCAACGTTGACGACAGCGTGAGGACCACCATCGGTCATCTTGATCACGTCGGAAATCATATCAGGGGTTTTCGTGAAATCAACAAACACCTCGGCTCCCAATTGCTTACAGAGAGCAGCCTTCTTGTCGCCGGTGTCGACACCGAGAACACGGCATCCCATAGCCTTTGCATACTGTATACAGAGAGTTCCGAGACCACCACCGGCACCGGTGATGGCGAGCCACTGACCGGGCCTGACTCCAGACTCCTTCAAAGCGTTGTAAACAGTGATTCCGGCGCAAAGAATGGGCGAGATCTCAGCGAGATCGCAAGACTTGGGAATCTTGGCAGCGTGGATACCTTTGGCAATAGCGTACTGCTGGAACGAACCGTCAATACCGTATCCAGACAGCAGGGCAGAGGAACAGTTGGGCTCGAAATGCAAAACTCACAAGACAAGCAACATCCGTTCTACCATTTTACTCCGGCATAGTCTCCGAGCTCAAAATTGGTAACGTTGTCACCCTTGGCGACAACAATTCCAGTATCCTCATGGCCTCCTACCAGAGGAAATTTGACATCGAGGGGCCAATCGCCCTAACATACGTGAAGATCGGTATGGCAGACACCGGTATATTTGACATTGACCAAAATATCATCGGAGTCGGGTTCAGGGACAGGAATATGCTGAACAGTAATAGGACCGCCACTCTTCTCAAAGACCATAGCCCGCTGGGTCTTAGGGATGTTTGCAACTGCAGAAACCATTGTGAATGTCTGAAGAATGAATAAGTAAAATGACTATGTAAAAGACGTTGAGTGATCAGAATAGCGAATCGAAGGGAAAGAGAAGATTCTTCCAAGATGCGATAATCTGGTTTTTAAATAAAAACAGGTGCAGGAAAATAAGCCATGCGGGCGATTGGGCTGAGGAAAACGGATGAGAGCGGAGGGGCAGCAGTAGCTAAGTTGATTTCCAACTGATTTCTTCAACTGACACAAATTACCACCGTACCGGGAAACCGTTACTTTATCAGAAACAGAACAAAGAGTGCCAGATATGGGTCCATTAGTGCAGGCTGACCATACCAGAGATTCCCGGCGTTGAGTGAGCCCAACAAAATATACATTCGCGATCTCCAGGACTCCTTTCTGTCAATTCTAAGCATTTGGCCAGCCAGGTTCCAACTTCAAATTACCACGAGACATGAGAGCACAAGAATGCGGATACTATCAACAGAGATCACACTGAAATGGATATAGATCCTTGAGTCCGGTTGGCCGGAACTGGAATTTTCTGGCGCTATGCCAATGCCTTTTTGAGATCTTGAATATTGTTAGAATTTGTAGGCGGCAGTTTTATTAGCAGCATGAGGTCTTGCTCTGGCATGGACTAAGTGTGGATTCGATTTTAAAGGTCGTTGAGTTATCTCTTGAATTGATCTCCGAAAGATCTTTAACGGCAACAGGGCGATCTGAGGATTAAAGGTGCAATTGACTTTCCATAAGGAAAATTTATCATCGAGCCCGTAAGGGCCATTGAAATATCTTTGGATAGTACTATAAACTATCTGGTGCGTCAGAAAAACGCGAAAATATCAATTATTATTTGTCATTTTCCTCTACCGTTACCGAGCAACCTGGGTGTCTCTTACCATGCCAAGACATTCTCAAGCAGAATACGAAAAGGAAGAGCACACTAGCGCAGCTCTGTTCGAGCCTCTGAAATCTTAACCTGCGTGCTGTGATCGTCCCTAATCAGTTGTTCACAACAAAGGTGCCAGTGACGGAGAAAGGAAAGCGTCATCGTCTCGAATTCTGCTTCAAGCCCTACCTTAACTCAGGTACAGTATCCTTGAACTTGGTATGCGCCTCCCCATATTGTCTACTCTATTCCACTTACTGTGTAGGAACTTGTGAGTAATCCAGATGCAATGCAAGCATCCTTCGAGGGTTCAGATCTTGGAGCTTCGTCCCAACGGTAATTTCATCTCGGGACAAGCGCAGCAACCCACAGATGCCCAAAATACTAGAGAAATTTGAGGAATCGAAACGAGAAGAAGAACGACATAAGAAAAATGAATAAACTATTTTGACGTGTAAGGATATCGGATCGGCACCCAAAAAAATTGATCTATGATGTATTTTGGTTTTGCTAATCTTCCGCGCACTTGTTCTTTCTACGAGATTGTGCAGCACATTGTGCAGGTCGGTACATCTGAGTCGCCGCAGTTTCTATCAACGATTTCTAGATCAAGAGAAACAGGAAACAGAAGCCAAGAAGCAGTTATTATTTGAAAGATTCATATATAAAGTAGAAAAAAGGCAATTCCAGATAAACACAATTGGAACAAACAGACGGGACCGAAGCAAATAGATGGAAGAACTTCGACGACGTCAATAGCGGATACCAACGACAGGATTGATAATATCATGCAAGGTATAAGGACAACAATGGTATAAACACGTGTCGCAATGGTCAGTAGTATCTCGAAAAGACAGCATTGTAGTTCTTCCCTTATATCTTCTCTTGGTATTTGTCATGTTTGCCGTGGTTGTGGTAAAATGTAAAACAGGTATTAGCAAAAAGAAGTAAACTCACCGGCTTGCATAAGTGTATATGCTTTAAATCCGTACCTCCCTTGGTCGTTATTCGTGTCCACCCGATGATAGTGTCCGTGATGGTGATGGTGCCCATATCCATCTGATGCGATCCTCAGCCTTCTTTTCCTCATCGTAGCGGTCATCTCGTACTCACCAATTTCGACATTTGTTGGATAGTCCATCTCCTGCCAGCCATCGGTTCCCCGGAACAGTCGTCGGTATCGTCCACGACCAACTTCGACCAAATCACCATTATAGCCAATTGGTAATCTACAACCATATAGACGTCTGTCCTGCTCATTGTAGCAGCGAACATCATAGCCATTAGGCATGTGCGGGTGCTGGTATCTGTGGTGATTAGGCCAACTCCTGCCGTAGCGGCCGCGATCGTGGTCGTGATAATAATGTCCTTGTTGATATCCATATGGCAACCCTCGATAATGGTCGCCATCAACCGAGCGTGATGTTATTGGCTGTGCATATCCGGTTGCTCTAGGATAGAACATAATATCCTGATTCTCTTGGTATATAAGCTCTATGTCTCTTCCCACACTCCCGTTGGGACTCAGAGCAAACAAATAGAGAAAACCAAAACTTCACTTTGCTTATATAACGAACGACAACTAGAATGCGCTACCTTCATTTCAAACCTGACCATTAATTGCCTCCGCACTAACGTATACAGGATAATTTTAAAAATATAGTTATTTATTTGAAGTGTCAAGAAAGTTCATTATAGTCTCTCCCTATATATACATCTATACATCATCTAATTTTTAATATATAGTAGTTTCCTCATGTGTTTTTTTTTACATATAGAGATATCCTTCTCTACGGCTATAGCCTCCTCTCAAGGCTAGATGAACTCATACTAAAATAAAAAAAAAGACTTATCAACTCGTAAAATGTAAATGCGAATGGTCAGGTAGACGTCTCAAACTTGATAATCATGTCGTCTTATTATGGATATTTGGTTTCTATTCTCAGTTATTCCTTGCTGAGCATAATGCAGATAAAGATATATCATACTATTTGCGGAAATTGTCTTTCTTGCCTTTTAAATGACCGATGTAAATTTTGACCCCTACTTTTTTAAGCCTAGACTTCTGGTCTTCCATAATGCCTCCATGAGAATGCTTTCTAACTCGAACCTTTGTCTCTCTGTCATCGCAGCAATTATACTATCCGAGTCCTCTTGGCTGCCCTCCGCTCGTCCTCGTTTGACTGAGGATTCACCGTGACCCAGCCTCTCCAGAGTCTTCTGAACGAACCGAATATACTCCGCGGTATCGCTAACTGTCTCGCTCTTCGCACCTGTTCGCGTAGCTCGACTTTCATCGTTTCTTCCAGGGATCGTGTGTCCAGCCCATCCTTTTTTTTCAAGACCTAGAAATATTGTTAGTCATGGATCCCATTGCCTCAAAATTATATTTTAATGGGGCAATAACATTATTCACACCAGTAATATGCATGTCGTCCTCTTCTGCAAAAGAAAACTTTCGGAGCGGTGACGACATGTATCTTGCTGTCGTCCGTACCTCAGGCATGGACAACTTCATCGAGGTGACCGACGCCGGTGAACAATCAGATAAAATCTCATCATCAATCTCGGGAAGCTTGCGTGGAGATGATATCTGGGCTAAAGGCATGCTTCGTACAGAGTCAGCTTGTTCCAGTTCTACGTCCGGAGAAAGCGCCGATTGTGATATGGAACGATTTGAAGGAGAATTCATCAACTTCGCCTGCTTAGCTGGACTTGCCGGTGCGTCTAGATGATTAGTTTTAGCTTCTCCTCTTAACAGTAGTTCAAATTTACACTACACGTACCATCTTCAATCGCAGAGCTATTCCTCTTCCGTCCTCTCTTTTTTTTTCGCGGAGCTTGTGTCCGCGGCTTGACAACAATACAGTCATGAGTAATCGACTCATCGTGCTCCTTTGTTTCCTTGGACTTTCTTCCTCGTACTCTCCTCTCGACGGTAAGCTCGATAAGCCCCTCCTCCTCAGTGTCATTGCTTCCCTTATCGTCGAAATTGCCCATTCGCATTAGAGGAGAGCCACCTCGTATCCTGGTAGACTTGCGCGATGCAATTGCGCCAGAACCACGAAGAGATATCTCTTCACTTGCTGACTCGACGTTCTTCAAAGGAGAATCCTGCAAGCCTCTCGTCTTGTCCTGACTTTTTCTACTATTTCTTCTCTCATTCAAACGCTCGCTTTCAGCAGAAGAGCACGAAGAAGGTGAAATCGGGGGCGAAGAGCAATGTAAAATAGACGAGGAAGACGGGATATCAGGAAGATCCGATAGTTTGCGCTTTCGAGCCTTTTTCATATCTATCAACAACGATAATCGAGACGGAGGAGGCCGAAACGTCGGTAGCACCTGTGTTACCCCGGATTTCGATGTGAATATATCATCTTCATTGGTACTCAATACCGTCATTGCACTCGACCTCTGGTTATCTTCATCGCTGTCTATTATTGTGGCATCGTCATCTATGACTGCTGCGACATCAGTATCTTCAATAACACCCGACATAGGCGCATTGGCTTGTGTGTCCGAAGATACTTCGGATACAATATCTTTGGCTAGCTTTAACCTATCAATAGATAGACGGGCCCCTTCAGCCGCAGTTAGAACTAATTTGTCAGTCAAAGCATTGTCTTGTTTAAGCGTATCACATAGGTGCAGAGCCAACTCGACAAATTTGGAAGTCACCGGGATAGCAAGACACGCAAATATAATCGGCAAGACGAACTTGACGGAATCACGATCGTAAGCGCATATAAGATCTAAAATTTTGAATAACAGATCCTGCAAATCCCAGAACTAAAACCGCATGTTAGCTCGACGATAATAAGTCGCTTCACTTGACCTACCTCTGAAAATTCTTGCGTGCATCGGCCAGCAAGAACATCATTACCTGACCACAGCGGAATAGCACCTTTGCACAATGCAAGCAGTGGTGTTTTTTCCATCATCAGATACTCACGAGAGAATACATTTACCTTTGAAAGATAGGACTTCTCTAGGAACGAGCTAACCTGCTGTAAAAGCTCTCTGATCGCAATATCATCTTCTGACCCATTGGCGACCACCATATTCCAATGCTGCAATACAAACGAAATAAGATGCAGAACTCGGCCAAGAACTTCCTGCTCTTCTTTGACCTTTTCATTCCTATAGGCGTACTCAGGATGGCGCCTCGGAGTACCAAAAATAGAAATTTGCGTTCGACCGATCTGAGATGTGATACTGAGCAGTAAAGTCATGCACCTATACATGTTCGAACTACCGCTAACCTCGGTTTCATGCAACAGCTTACTGGATAATATGTTGACAAGACGCATCTTCCGTGAAGCAGACATCCTAGAGAATACAAAATCCCAAAGAGCGTGTAGACATTTATCTGAGGAGAACCTGCGAAAGCGTTAAGATTAAAGCGAAACCAACCTCCACTTCAAGCAGACTTACTTATAACCAGCCTCTAAGATACCAGCAATATCCTGCAGTTCGTCATTATCTGATTCAAAGTCAGGCAGGCTACTGCTGCTATCTTCTAACTCAAGCATCAATCTTTTAGATGCAAAACTCCATATCTCAATGTATCTACTCATTTCTGAATCTTTTTTTATTGCCTTGATAGTTGTGTGCAGCGTTAAGTGAAGAAAACTTATTTTCTTTCGGCATGAAGAGATTGAGGATATAGCATAGTCTAAAATGGCCGTAGCTGTGTTCAAATAGCTGTCAATATTTTCGTTCTGTAACGAGTCATTTGCATGAACAAGAATATACAGGCGCCATATGTGTATTAACGGCGAATTTTCATTTATGCTCATCGTCCTTGACAGAGACAGATTACGTGAAGTAGGAGTCTGAACAGGTACAAAATTGTCCACATCGTCACAAGAAAATGTTTTCTCCGTAAAAGTGACAATTCCGAATATACGGAGGGTAGATTTTAGTAAATAATAGAATCCATCTATAATGAAATCAGTATTTTTTGTTAAATTAACAATAGATCTATGCTTCAAAAAGCCTACCAAAAGAGCTGTAGCTCTTCAGAATTTTCTTTAAGAAATTACAAATCGCCGCTAGAGCTTCCATCGTCTCTGCAGACGCGCGAACCTCGCGCTGCGCAACAGAGTGTATACTATTCAGGCACGCATTCCAAAGAAGTGCGAATCGGTTAGTTTCTGTTTCATCCTTGGAAAGACTCTCATGCTTAGTTAAATGATTGGTTTCCTTGGTCGTTTGAGGTAGAGATCCGGGCCATGGAGTCAAGTTATTACTGCAAATTCGATCGTACAACAATAAAAGTGTGTTCAAGATTAAACCAGCGTTGGCTCTCACCCATTTTGGACTCAGCCTTGGTATCTCCGCAAGGTTAATGGAATTAAAACACAAATCAACGCTTCCTTTTATGGATGCCATCTTTATGGTGCTAGATTTGGCGGTAACTAGACTTTCCGCGTTCGTCTGAGTTAATAATGTCTCTCCTCCCATTATGCTATGAGAATGTGAGGGACCATCAAAGAGATAATATATAATCTGTATTCCGAACGGTTGCGTGGCAGTTCTGCGAAAAGATATATCTTGTATCACAGGTACCACAAGTCTTTCCCACACAAACGAGCTTTGGTCTGATAGTTTCTGAGAATTAGTTGATGACTTTAATACAAGATAGATCATCTTGCTGAAAGTTGACGTCAAGGCAGTTACAATTTCCGGCTTCGGATCTTTTAAGAGCTTGAACGGTGACAGCAATATGGATACACGGCGTTTCATACTCTCTGAATTAACGTCTCCAGCTGCAACAGATGGAACGCTCATCCACGTGTATACTAATCGATCCCAAGCGTGGATAGCACTTACTCTGACGGTAAGATCAGAGGAATTGAAGCATTTTCGAATGACTTCCAGCCAGCGATTTAAATATGCCCATTTCTCGAGCTTTTCATCTCGTCCATTACCCCATGACATCAGATATATAACCACAAGCTGCCACAGATTGAGAATATGCTCCTCGTCACGGTCTCGGAAGAAGATATCTATCCTAGCAAAGCAAAACTCGATAAATGGAACTTCTCTAACTTGGTCGCCATTCATAGGAACATTTGGATCAGGAACTTTACTTTCCAGAACCTTGATAGCATATCCACCTAATTCTTTGCTTCCCAGAAGCTTTTTTCCAAACAGCAAAAGCGATTGTGCCGCCTTTGAGTGTATTGCACTGTTTGTATCGAAGGCCGCGACAAATGTCTTCGGAAACCACTCAGAAATGTGTGCCAGCATAATACCCGGTACAATATCGATTATCATTTCATACGTATGATAGCACTGACCCTCTACACCGCGGGATCTCTCGGCCCACATTTGCAATGCAGCCAAAATTCGAGTGCCCATGTCGAGAGTAAACACCCGAGATACAGGCAAGCGCTGTGCAGCTAAGAAGGACAGATGAGCAGTCAACAAACTCTGTTTGACAATTAGCAAGAAAGCAACAGAGAAAGCTTATCAAGTATTAAGGAGATTCAAACCTTCTTGATCGCCGGATCTTCAATAGCTGCTATACTAAATTGCAGGAACCAAGTGCCAAGCTCAGGGTCGACTTTGTGTGCAATTGCATCATTCGACAGAAGAAATCCCAATAGCTTCAAAGATTGGTTGACACTATGACAAATTAGATAAACTCGAATTTAGGAATAACAGCGTTTTGAACCTACATTCTCGGATCTGACACGTATCCCCCCTTAAGGTCCCGTTCTGAGAGAGCGAAGGTTGCGGGCACTTCAATATCCCTTTTAATCATAGTGATAAAAAAGACAGCCTTTTCAAGAAGAAAGTGCGCGTCGGGATATGACCTGTAAGTGCGAACAATACAATTTAGTGTCAGGTAAATATCCAATTTGTTTAACGGATCGTTGGTCACCAAAGCATCACACATTGATTGAAGCATGGCTGTAAATGATATGTAGGAAGACATCGAGAAAGACACACAATGAGTACCAGACGCTTCACTACTTGATAATGAGGATGGCGATGAAGGCGATTGCGTCAAATTAGTAATGTTGCTTATCATAGGTGACAGAGACTTCAAAATTGATTTCTTTGGCTGGTCATTCCGTACAGCAGATGAAGGGGTGAGCGGCGAACTTCCCTCATGCCTGGTACCAGATACTTTGCCAGTTCTAGAAGGTGAAAGAAATGCATTTGATAGAGGAGAGGAAAATGCTGGCGGAAAATGCACATCAGAAAATAGCACCCTTTTCACTTTCTTAGACATGCCAGTATTGTCGACATTTATTGGCACGTTCTTCAAAGCATCTGATTCGGGAGAAGGCGAATCAATTTGGGATGATAAAGGTGAAGAGCAACTTGATATAGTAGATATTGAGTGGATATTCTCTTGCTGGTTGAATGACTGGAGTCTTGGGTTGTTAGAAGCGAAATGACCAGTGGACTTTTCATCAGTCACACCAATTGAGATAGACATCATGAATTGCAACTTCAAGTTCTATATTCCGACCAAAGCTTCCAACAGAGTAGATCAGAAAAAATCTAAAAAGTTAGCAAACGGACATGAAAGTGTAACAGAATCTGAGATCATACTTGAAAATCTACTATAATCAGAGATGCCGATGAACAGGAGATGGAGATGAAGAAAATGTCGCATTTACCATTTGCCAGTAAAATCCTTACTGCAAGCTTGGTCTAAGACTATAGATTCGCTTAAAACTCAGACGCATGCCAGTCTACAAAGAAGACCGACGCGAAATAACTCAATAAGCCCGAATCGGAAAACCAAACTGATATGACGATGCTAAGTTTGAGGCCAGTCAGATCTAAACTGACTATACACCCACTATTACACTTAAGAGAGAATGAACTGAAGGAAAAGAGAATATAATGGAATCAGTCAATTGGAAAGACAGGAAATACGGTATAGCTGAGCGGCATTTTGTACTTTTCAATTAAGCAAAGCGGGCACGCAAACGCAAAAATAAAAAAGGCGCGTCGACGTGTCAGAGCTTTGACGGTCAACCCAAACCCCCTTTGAGAATTAGCAATTAATTATCGAGCTCAATAACAAATTAATTGAATACCATTTCACACAATTTATTGATCATGTTTGCCCATGAGTGTACTCAATCGCATTCGAGCTTAAGAATAATATGACATGGAAAAATAAAATTCTAAGTTGAAGACGCATCATGCTTGCGGCTCGTGTAAAGGGGAAATGAGCCTTTTGAGTGACATCATGGATATTTGTAAATAAATACGGAGCGATGAAATGAAGAGAACATAAATTTCAATATATTGATAGAATTGAGACGGCCCCATTCTTCATGACTTCAAATACGAGATGAGATTTGCCCCAGAGTTCTAAATCGAGATGGTTCAGATTAGCAATAAAATCATTTCAAAATGGAAAGTGACTATTTACCTGTAGTTTCACAGCCATTCTCGTCCAGACCTGCTGTAGAAGTCTCATCATCAATATCCACAAACTCCATGCTATTGCTAGGGCTTGTCAAAGCACGGTTAAGCACCATGGGGCCTTCCAGATGTACGTCCTTCTTGATGTCCGCAAGAATAGACTCGGATGAGAATAGCTTACGATCATCTCTACATGCTTTCCATCTGCATCTTCGATATCTCTGGAAAGAATATGATCCCGGAATATTGGAATGAATGATCAGCTTCTGCACTGTGTGTGTAGTCGCTGAAAACAAGATGTCTAGACCAAGATTGAAGTAGTTGTAAAAGATGCCTCGATCTTCGTCCTCTAGTGTGCTATCGTCATCAGCCAAATCATCAGCTCTCAATTTTAGCTGCTCTTTAGCTGGTTTTGGAGACCCGTGGATAGAGAGGCGAGAATCGTACTTGTTGAATGTCTGAGAAGGAAAGCCTAATTCCATGACAATATCCTGCATAGTAGTGTAATTGATGCGGACATTGAAATCCCTTTTCTTAGGGAATTGAAATTTGACTTCCTAAAAAAGTGCTTAGTGATGCCGCATGTTCAAGTTTTGGTACCACCTACCTGCATATTGCCTAAATCCAGCAATATTGACGCCAGTTCGTCTTTGGAATAGCAATTTGCTCGCGTGAACCAGGAACTCATCGGCCTTGTCCATGTCTTCTGAGTAGGCTGCTCATGTCAGATCTTGTTTGACGTACAGGAAGACTAGTTACTTACAGATTGGCTTTCGGTATTGGTAGAATAGTGTATAAATTTGTGCTCAGAGATATCCCACTTGCTCTCTTTGAATATAGCCATTGCCGAACAATATACTCCTGAATGAGACGACAGAAAAGAAATAAAATCTTCGGGATTGTCCGGTAGGTTTTGAAAATGTGATGCTGGTAAGGGAAACGTAAATGCAATGCCCTTCAGATCGTCAGCGAGATGTAAAGACACCGCAAGAAGGCGAGTTCATTTCTTACCGGGTAGGAGAGGATATATGTACTAGATTTTTCATGGAATTCTCCAGGATAGGTTGGACTAGCGGTCTTATCAGTAATCTGGTGTTGCAGAGCATGACTCGTCGACAAGGAAATATTACCCAAAAATCTTGTTATACAGCGTTTTGAACTGAGGTCCACCATTGTCACTATGCAGTTTTAGTCGATCAGCCTTAAAAAATAACCATGAATAAATCAGAGTTATCTCACCTCGATGTCAGCTCAGTATTTCGGTAAACCAGCTTAGTCTTTCTCCAATCAACAATCTCGATCAACCGCAGAGACTGATACACCGGGTCAAAGTGCAGCCTGATTCCAAGTGCAGGCAGATACAACACTATCAAAGCACTGAAATGGTGTTTCGCCGAGTAAATTACATTAATAGAAGAGAATGCTTTGGGATTTTGCCAAAGTACTGATAGGACAGAGTATAGAGATGAATCAAGTGCTAAACCAGCAACGCTTCCCGTTAGCCATTAAATCAGCAACCAAACTCACAAAAGCACTCACTCAAAAAGCCAAGCGATGATCCCGGGACTATATTAGCCATTTGAAAGTACGTCCCTCCGCAGAGGCTACCTATCAAGTTATCTGGAAGCAAGACAAATTGCGGGAACTGTTTAGAACTAAGTTCACAGAATCTTTGAATTGGGACTTTTGGGAGGTCCGAGTTAGGAACGGACAATTTACCACGCTGGCGCGCCGCACATTGGGCACAACTGACGTGAATTTGCACATGTGTGCTTCAGTGAGCACGATGAGAGCTGTTAGCCGCGTTACACGGAGCAAACAGGCTTGAAGTGGACAACAGAATGACTTACCCGGATATTGCTTGACGGAGAGTCCGGTCCCAGTTAAGCACGTCTAATCGGTGTAAAGCTCCCTAGCTCGACCAGTCTGCCCGTCTTGGTTTGCCTCGCTGCCATCTGTTTCTCACCTCAACTGAAATCTTTCTTAGCTATTCATATCCACCGCATTTATATCTAATCAACGGTCCAGTCATCCCGTCTTGTCCTAGCCAGCGTTCGTCGTTCTGCTATCCTTTTTGCTCTCTCTTTGCAACTTGCTATTATAGGCCTCTATCTCGCTTTTTTCTTGCTGTCTTGCTCTTATCTCCAATGGCTGCCCCTCGTACCTCCAACGCTTCGACCAGATTTGCGCAGTTTAAGTTAGTCCTGCTAGGTTTGTACCATTTTATTCCTGTTGTACGCAGCATAGTATCTCGAGCTATCAGTCTCTGGCATAGCTCGAATTCGGTTCTTTGGGTTTGTGTTGTTATCGCCCAGATATATGTATCTGAGCTGTATATATGGTTTTTGGCGCGTACTCGCTTCCTTCCTTTTTTTTTCTCCCCCCCCCAAAAAGGAACGGCTATTTTTGTGGGTTCAACCCATTTCTTCCTATCTTGTTTCTTCCGTCATTTGATCTTTTTGCGGAGCATTTGTTGAGATTGGCTGTGGTTTTGGAAGTTTCTGATTGCTAACTTGTCTTTGCTATAGGTGAATCCGCTGTCGGAAAGGTTTGGAAAGAAAGTGTAAAAGCAACCGTTAACTTACCAAACTAACGTAATTTCAGAGTTCTCTGGTACTCCGGTTCGTTAAAGTAAGCAAGTGATTTACGATTATTTCAGTTTTGACCCAAGTCTGTCAGGTTAACGAACATAGGATCAATTCGACGACTATCGAGAATCTACTATCGGAGCCGCATTCTTGACACAGACTATCGCCCTCGATGAAAGTACTACGATAAAATTCGAAATCTGGTTCGTTTACATTGCGTATTACAAATAGGTAGATACAATGGCTGATTTTCTGAATTTTTTTTTTGTTTAGGGATACTGCTGGTCAAGAAAGATATAAATCATTGGCTCCTATGTACTATAGGAATGCTAACTGCGCCGTTGTTGTCTATGACATCACTCAAGCTGTATGTCGTTTTGACTTTGGTACTTTTGGCGGTGGGTTGGTGTAATGTTATGTTAACCTATACAGGCTTCCCTTGACAAGGCTAAGTCTTGGGTGAAAGAGCTCCAAAGACAAGCAAACGAGAACATTATTATTGCTCTTGCGGGTAATAAGTTCGATCTCGGTGCCAAACGACAAGTTGATAGCAGTGTATGTGAATGAAATATCTTATTTGGGGGAATGATAGCTAATTATTTTTAGCTCGCTGAAGCATATGCTCGGGAAGCTGGACTACTTTTTTTCGAGACATCTGCAAAGACTGGTGAGAATGTCACCGAATTATTCACCGCCATTGGTAGGTTTTGACTATGATTCAAGGCTTATTTCGAAATACTAAACATTTTCGATAGCCCACCGTTTACCGTTGGAAACTGCAGCTACTCGTCAACGAGCCACACCCAAAGGAGTCGACCTTTCTCGACCGACTCGACGGGCACCTGCTGCAAGCAATAATGGATGTACTTGCTAAATATTAATGCAAATGTATTAGCTGGAATAGATCTGATAAGAGAGAATACTATCGACAATTGTTCAAAGGATATATATAGGCTTAACATGTACACACGACACCTGTGCTAAGCGTCAAATCTATGTATCGTCGTTGAAGGCCTAAGAAGCAGTATGAAAAGTCGATTGCTCAAAGCTTGAAGAGGAAGAAGCAGTAGAAGAAAGAGTTAAAGTTTGTGTTGAATCAGGTGTTAAAGATAGTTTGTTGTTTTTTTGTTGCATTACAGAGTCTTTTCTTTTTGTTTAATGATATATTGATATAGTCGCAGTATTTATCACCATTAGCTCTTTTCTTTGTTTGCCTGTTTCCTCCTGTTTGTTCGCTCAAAGCTGTGAATATAATTATTTGTCGCGATATTTGTTTTCAACATTGTTATAATATAATGATAAACTTAGCGAACGCAATCAATCTTCTCGTCTGTCTTTTTAAGGCGCATTGGAGGAATGGATTGGCCTGATTTGTCTGATTATGTTTATTGCTATTAATTTCCTTCACTACTATGAACATATAATCTCATATTAATCGTATCTGTTTCAATAGTTATATCTTCATACTACGTATACTCTTCATCAGACAGAATTTAGATACAGAAGTTCATTTGCTGTGAATTTCTGTCTTGTTTGATACTCTAAGAGAAGCCAAATTACGCACTTTACCTCTTATATCAGAGTATTGAATACAAATATAATTGATTAAACGCAAATTTAAAGAGTTATGTAATCGCTACACCGCAATTATCTCTTTCCTTTTCAATTTTAACCCTTCATTCGCACCACTTGCTAATGGAAACTATGATTCCTACACATTAACCATATACCTACATGTGCGGCTAAAAATGCTGCGGTTGATGTTATGGTCGCACTCATACCGCCAACCTTATGATAACTGATATTCATTAGTCTCTGCATTATACATTGCTCAGCAGGCAAATAAAAATACTAACCTCAGAATATCGACAGTTGCTAATACGACTAATAAATATAGCACCCACTGGCGACCTAATATCGCAGACGATGACAAATCGAGGATCGATATTATCTTGCAAGTTAGTCAATTGGCGTACGCCCACAATTATAATAGGATGTAAAAAATATAAAATACCTTTGCCAAAAAGAGAAGAACTCCAATAGTAGGATCCAGAAACGGTCGTGTTGGTGCCAGAGGAACAAACGATCTATTCTCCATAGCATTCCGTACAATTGCCAATTGGTCACGCGCTATATCAACAGCCTCCTTATTTCTCGTCTCATATAAGTCTGACCCTTCTGACTTGCTAGGTGAGTCTTGAATCTCCGATAAGTTTTCAAAATTGACATCTGATAATCCGGCTTTTCGTGCAGGCATCTTTGACCGCTTACGAAGTCCGTGCGATATGATAGCCGATACGCCCGACTCACTATTGGGTATATCATCTGACAGAAACAACTTTTTAAACGGCAGTGAGCTGGACTGAGACGACGAAGAAGACTTACGACGACGCTATTTTTGAGTAATATCAGCAACATTTCACAACTAAGATCAGACGAATTGAAATACAAATACTGACCGACTCCGTATTTTCGCCAACAATATCAAGCAGCTCGCCCGTCGACATTCGGTTATCAGGATCTACTGACAGCAATCTTGTAAGCACCTCAGTTAACTCATGTGCCAATCCTGAACCGCGAATCCTCCTGCTTCCCGGAGTTTCTCCTCTTAAATTATCTAGAAACAGCAGCTTTTCAAAACCGGGCCAGTTGATAACCTCTTCTCGAAGTTCATCAAACTCAGTATCAATGTTATGACGATAAGGCAGTGCCGAGAAGCAGAGAAAATATAGCACCATGCCGAGAGAGAACATGTCAGTTTTGAAAGAGAAATTGCAATAAAGTCCATTAAGAGGATCTGGGATGAGCGTCTCCGGAGCCGAGTAGCCAAGCGTTCCCGTTGCACCAGTTGCGCTCCGATTTGATCCGATTCTTTGCCCTTCGCCGAAGTCACTAACCAAAATCTTTGGCAGAGGTTCTCCAACGCTTCTACCCTCAGAATTTTGTGCATATATATTCATGAGACAATTAGATGGCTTCAGATCACGATGCACATACCCATTCTCATGCAAGTAATTCAAACCGGCGGTAATATCTCTAAAAAATGATACAATTTCCTCGAAAGTCAGTAAAGTTTTTTCATAGTCAGCATCGCTAGGGGAAATTTTGCTGTGGTTTTGTGATTTCAAGTCCTCAGGAAAGCGCTTGCGATTGGCAGGCCGTCTAGAACTCGAAAATCGCTCTAATCTCTGCTGCACATAATCCTCCAGTGTACCACCATTGCAATACTAAATCGTTAGCATTATTTGAGACATACTATCGCCTGAGATAAATACCTACCTCCTGCAAAATAAAGGCGCAAGGAACATCAGGACCAAATGAACTTATATGTGAATTTTCAAGCCAAACATGATTGTAGTTGACCAAATTTGGATGTGATAGACGTAAAACGTTGACCTCACCCAGAACCATTTCAAGCCATTTATGATCATCTCCTGAATCATGTTAATGTAACAATTTGATAAACGTCCATTCTTTTAACATACCGACAGGGATCTTTTTACAGGCAAATTTTCCTAGCGAAACTCCATCTAATACATGTTCAACCAAAGATACTACGCCTCGACTTCCTCTGCCTAAATCTTTTTCCGTGATAAAGAATCTAAGTACTAACTTAGCATCGCGATCTCGTAAATCATTGATATTTCAAAACTCACCGCTCAAAGTATCCCTGGCTAATCGCGGCAGATGAAATTCCAGTCTTTTTAAATGAAGTAGCCGCTGTAGTAGGCTTCGTATTTTTATAAAGTTGACCATCCGAGATTTGCTTTTCCAGGTTGTACATATCGGATTTAATATCTGAGTGCGTTATTCGATCTGAAACAAATGCCGCGTTCTCGAGTATTCGGAAATACGACTCGTCAACAAACCTCCTTCCATCTTGAATAGGAATCAATTGCCTCGTGTGCGTCACTGAAGGACTGACATCAGAACCATTAGCTTCTTCAGGTGGTGGAGATGGAGAGGGTGAAGGAGGCTGTGTTAGCGGAATGAGATATTTTGCCTGCAGACGGACCAAATTATCATACTGTGATTCCGCATTATTGAGGTCTGTTGGGCTCAAACCTTCATCAGGTAATGTATGCTGAGTGGCGGGAACATTACTTGGCTGATATCCCTGACCGCAATATGGGCATCGGCCATAGTGAAATTCGGAGCCATGATCCGTGGTCGAGTATGATCTCGGACGCAAACCTTGAGATCTAGAGTCTTGTTGAATAATCCGACCTTGATTTTCACTTAAGTGGGACCGAGCCTGACTTAAAATAACCAAGTTCTGATGACTTAATACTATAGATCGACTTCTATGCTCAGAGACGCCTTCATCCGAGTTTTCAGAAACTATATTAGGAGAAGCCGGCAAAATTGAAGGTCCATCTGATGGCAACAGCGATATATTTTCAAGAGGAAGTATGTTCCGATGAACTGATACAGATTCTGTCTTTTGGTCATACAAAACTATAGAGCCATGGACTGCGTCGTATCTTTTATATATCAGTAAATAACGAACACAGCTCAAACTTCATAAGTAGAAAAGCATACAATACAACAGCTTGCGAAGACGATGGAGAAGATATGTCGTCTGTAATTGAGTAAGGTACTACCGACATTATTACCAGCAAAACACCAACTACATATTTATTTTTACAGAGCTGTATTGAGTAGCTGTCTCAAAACGAAGGAATCTTTATACAAAGTAGATTTAATTAGTTGGTTCGAGCAGTTGGGAGAATTAAGCGGAATTTATGTCTCGTTGGTCTAGCACGTATTACCCTGTCGTCATAGTTGTGATGTGATCCGATCGTTGCAACTCTCGAAATCCTGTTACGTTCTGCAAAATTGCCATCCCATTTGATCGATCACTGATGCAATAATGAAGGTAAAATGATTGAAATTGGGAAGATTTGAATGTTCGAAACCAAGACTACAGTACAGTGGCAAGAATGCAATTTTTTTAATATACTTGGTTGAACATTAAAAATTTAATCCTGTTCTTCAAATCGGCCACTTTCTACTGCAACTCTGACAGGATTTTCCACTTTGATGACACCAGTCTCGTTTAATCTAGATTAACGACGATTAGAATGAATTTTAAATTTTAAATCTACCAACTTGAAGAAGAACCTTTCAAATAGAACGAACAGTCTCTCTGCCTCGCGTTCTTTCTCTTCTTCTGTCATTTCAGCCAAATCTTTTGCAGCAGTTGACTTCTCGTAAGTTACATTTTCGTCGTCAAGTCTCTGGCCTGTTACAGGGTTAATGGCTGGTCTCGTAGAAGTTGAAGAAGAGGGCGGTAGCGAGCTACCATCATCCTGAAATTCCGTTGGGATCGGCAGATTATTGTTCATTAAAAAGCCGCTGGCATATCCGAATCCGATATTATATACAAGGTTCGTAACTATAGCATGTTAAAATAAAATCCTCTGCATATATTCAAGTTCTCACCATATCTATCGCTTGCCGCCCAAAATAGTGAATATATACTATGTATTGTATTTAACAAACTAGGATTACTGGTAATTCGCAACAACATCGACGGCAAGTTATCTAACTTTCCGAGAGGCTTCTCACGGTCCCTAAAATGTTAGATCAACGATATCATTTAATTGTAGGCTACCTACTGTTCCTGAGAGAAAATTTCGCTTTTTATGTGTTCTTTTATTTCGGATATCTGCGATTCGTCGTAAATTAACTCCAAGGTACTAAGCAGAGGTACGATACATCCATCAAAAGCCGCTATATCGATCTGAGGAACTTTTTCTTTCTCTCTTAATGTCTCCTTAAGAATATCGATTAAGTAAGAGCTTAGAGACTTATCGTCAGTCATAAGAAAGGATTGGGACGATGTCATTAGCTTTAGTAGTAAATTTATGACGGAGGAAGTTGAAAACCCTGGAGCCAGTAGGGACCGAGGGAGTATTGAAGGTGGGGCCAAAACAGATATTAGGGACGCAGTCATTCTATTGAAAGTTAGCGAGGACAAATCTCAATTAGTGTCAAAAAGAAAGTACGCATACGATTCGATCTCATCAAGGTGTGATGGGTAGAAACATGCGATGTTAAATCCCACCTTACAACTCTCCGCCAAAGCCGCTATATCTTCTTGTGAAATCCTGTCTTGGCTGCTTGTTCTGCGTATATGCTATAAATATTAGTACTGTTAGAATCAGACAAAGAAGCAATCAAAGAGAAGAACGTCGACTACATTGGTTACAGCTGCGCAAAGTATCGATAGTAGATTGTCGGAGTACGAATGGTTGGAGATAGTACTCAAAAAGAAGACTCGACCTAACACAAATCCGTCAATCTTTGATGTGGAGTCCCTGTACTTTTCGAACAATGGAGTCTCAGCAGACCAAACAGCTCTCAAGGATGGTACCAATAGCAGCGCATTTGCAATAACGCGCCCCGATTCAGACTGTGTTTCCCAACTTAGATATTTAGACGAAGCAAACTGTTCTAGTAAACCAAGAGCCTCGAATAGATGTCAGATCTTAATTTCTCTCCGAGAGTTGGCAACTCAATTTTTACAACAGCTCACTCACCCTCAAATCCAACAATCCCGACGCACTCTCAGGATCGCGACACAGTAGCTTTAGCTCTAGTAATTGTGTTTGTAAATCTGAAGAAATACTCAATCAGTTAACTGAATTCATATGTGCGCGACCAGCTCTGGAGGTTCTTATACCTTTATCATATAAACCGGAATATGTATCAGTTGTGAGCAGTGATCCGTACTTATATAAATCTTTCATAATTTCAATTCCGCGGCCAACAGTTCCGCGAGAAAGGTCATGTTCAGATACTAGAAAAGACATTTCTTGATCTTACATCCTGATCGGAAGTAGAGCTGTTAGAATGTCGAGTGGGAGGTGTTTTAGAAAATGGACTGTCTGGGACATCGAATTGACACGATTTTCGTGAAATATTCATGCCAAAAATCCAAGCGATTCATGCGCTGAGACGCATTCGGCTCGATGGCCCGGCAGTGACGTATTGGTGCATATGGTAATCTGGTCCTAGACCAGTAGCTGTTCGGGTCACAATCATGCGGACCCATTCAGTGTTTTCCGTCGAAGTCTGCAAGATCTGATCTCAGAGGTGTGCGGACCTAAACATCGAATTGCTGGCCATTTAATCGGTCTGTTCACGTATTCCCTTACTCTTCACTGCATTTGAGCTATCCGTTTATCTACGGTTTGACGAGTTTTAGTTCTACTACAGATATCATCACAATTTTTCTGTTCCTAGAATTGTTTTGGGGTGTTACTTTAAGAAAATTGTTTCAGCCTTGATTTGCCTCTGCCCCTTCCACTTACCGTCTCGACTTGGAACAGATTATATTTGAAATAAAGGATCTATTTTTGTGTACACACGATGGCGGATTTTATTCGGTTCGTATCATATAACATATTGCAGAACTCTGGAACCGCACTTTGGTTAATTGGCGATCGAAAGCTGCTAATATTATGTTATAGAACTCAGATTTTTGGAACTTCGTTCGAAATTACAAGCCGGTAAGCGTTTTTCTAGTAAATGTGCTTGCATTGTGATAATGATGTAATATGGAGATTAACTTTTATTGCAGCTATTCAGATCTTAATCCTGTCGGAATGGGTGCTTTTGGTTTAGTTTGGTAAGTGTTTTGTGGTCACATCTTATGACTGCTTGCAGCAAATTGTCGGCATGTCAAATTAATATATCTCAGCTCTGCAAGAGATCAGCTTACTGGCCAAGCTGTCGCGATTAAGAAGATTTTAAAGCCTTTCAGTACTCCTGTCTTGTCAAAGCGAACTTATAGAGAGTTAAAGCTATTGAAGCATCTTCGCCATGAGAACGTATGATTTAATTCGACTTCCGCGTCAATTGTATTTGAAGTAACATATCTCAGGTTATTTCTTTGAGTGATATCTTCATTTCTCCTTTAGAAGACATGTATGTTTTCAAACGATATATATTAGAAGCTGCTGTAACTTGTTAATCCTGAATTTTTTTAGATATTTTGTTACGGAGCTGCTAGGAACGGATTTACATCGACTATTAACTTCCAGACCGTTAGAGAGACAATTTATACAATATTTCCTATATCAAATTTTGGTAAGGTTTTTTTGGTTGGATAGCTGAAGCCATGTGATTAATCTTATTGCTGGCAAGGGTACTAATTTTTCTGACAGCGAGGATTAAAATATGTGCACTCTGCTGGTGTCATTCACAGGGATCTAAAGCCTAGTAATATTCTTGTTAACGAGAATTGCGATTTAAAGGTAATTCTCTCACTTTGTAAGAAAGATTTGGCCTGATTAGGATAGATCTGTGACTTTGGACTCGCCCGAATCCAAGATCCTCAAATGACTGGTTATGTTTCCACCCGATACTACCGGGCACCAGAAATCATGCTGACTTGGCAAAAATATGATATTGAAGGTTTGTTCAATAGTAATTATAATGAATTATATTGTTTTGACTGATATTGTGTCAGTCGATATTTGGAGTGCAGGATGCATCTTTGCCGAAATGTTAGAAGGAAAGCCTCTCTTCCCCGGAAAGGATCATGTTAACCAATTTTCCATTATTACCGAGCTCTTGGGTACTCCTCCAGATGATGTGATCCACACTATCTGCAGTGAAAATGTAATTGGTTAAAATTATCTTGTAATAGAGGTTTACTAACATAGAGAAAAGACTCTTCGCTTTGTCAAGTCGCTACCAAAACGGGAGCGAATACCTTTATCTCAAAAATTCAAGCATGCAGATCCAGAAGGTACGTCTTAAATTCTAATTATTGGCTAAGATTGATAGACTACAGTTTATCTGACGTATTAAGCTATCGACCTCCTGGAGAGAATGCTGGTTTTTGATCCACGAAAGCGAATTACCGCTGCCCAGGCGCTGGCGCATGAATATCTTGCTCCATATCATGATCCTACAGACGAGCCAGTTGCAGAAGAAAAATTCGATTGGTCTTTTAATGGTATGTGACACTGTTGTTGCGTAGGTAATAGACGATGCTAATGATTTAATTTTAGATGCTGATCTGCCGGTTGATTCAGTAAGTTACTCCTATATTTCAACGTATGAACATTTTTGCTAACTCTTATAGTGGAAAGTCATGATGTACTCTGAGATTTTGGATTTCCACAACATCGATGGAAATGCTGTTACTGAATAGGTGACGAATGTCCAATCATACTGGTAGTTGTCGCACTATGTAAACATAAGTGCGGTCTCGTAACATCTGTTTGGGTGGCTATGTAAGTATTCATTGTGCGTACATGAGTCATTTTTCTGCATCATTCCATATTGATATTCGTATCTATATATCTATATATCTATATAATCTTCTTATTTTTCTCTTTGTTTTTTGTTCTTGTTCTTGTTAAAGTTTATAAAGTGATTATTGCCTCTCTCGATTGATTTATGGATTCTAATGTCGTTCATCTTGGATAATAGTGGTTATAATTTGATATATTCAGCCATATTGTATTTATTTGTCTGAAGTGCTTTGTAGTCCTGTTGGTGTTTCTCTTCGAGAATCGAATCTGTACTTTTTGAATGTAAGGATATTAGGAGAGATATAAGATCTATTCATATATCTTGTATCTACAAAAAATAAGCTAACACTTGAACTTTTCACAAACTGTCTTTGCTAACTGTGGCTATCTCCTGCAAATGTGTTTGCTAAGGTGTGCGCTCGACTATCCTCATAAATGAGAGGAATTCAGTGGACTGCCCAGCGCTGTGTCCGGGTAAGCAGAAACGGTTGACTCCACTAATGTAATTGAAGGTCTTATAATGAATCTGTTTCGACTAGATTATCTACAACTCGTTTAATCTCGGGACAGAGGAGCGTTTCTTTGTGTGCTCAATTTATGCAGTTTCTTTCGTTTTGTTAAGAGGTATTATTCTTCACGTTTTAGCAGCAGACGTTTTGCTATTGCTCTCTCTTGGCCGAAGGTTCTTGTGTTTACTCGAGTGCAACAGATCATTTGACGACTTGTACCCTAAGATCCATACACTGCCAATTCATTCAGTCTACTTATGAGCTCTTTTCTAGTGCCATCTGAGCTTGTTCGGAAAAACGTGTGATATAGCTCCTGTGGCTCCCAGAGCCTGATAATTTATAGATGAACTGAGAATGGCAACTTACGCCTTTCCAACTGAATTGAACTCTCCCGGCCAGAGTTCCTTGTCCAGCTCAGGCACGACAAAAGATTTCACTGCAAACAGTTCTGACCTAATTGTTGGTGTCTGTGTTGTTGGATTTCACCACACAAGGTAGGTTTCCTATCTTTTATAAGTTGGCTTTCCATTACTGAATTTGTTTCGTTCGCGTAGAGGTCCCGAAGTAGAATACTGGGTTGGGGAGAATGGAAAAGATGAGTCTACTCGATGGGCTAACCTACCTTTTCAAAGTCTGCCGGATGGTAGTCATTCACACGAGGAAGATTATTCATATTTCACACTGTGCTATGAGCCGGATATGAACGATCCTAAGGAAAGATACACTAATCCTACAACATATTTTGGAATTTCCTGTAACCGACAGATCAGAACGACTGAGCTCCTACACAAGGCTGCTGACGTCACACGCTCTACTGTACAGAAATCGGTAGTCGTCGTGGCCAGGAAGCCTATTTTCGGACCCATTAGAGAGAAACTGGCGGTGGTAACAAGGGCATACTTTTTGCAAGGCAAGTTTGAAGATCGAAAGATAATAAACACGCTATATGAAAATCTGGTGCAGCTCTTTCAAAATGGTGTTGGTGAAGCCGACCTCTACAACGGCATGTCTCTTAGAGAACTTGTCTATCGATTCAAATGGAGAACACTCATATTGTTCAAAGCTCTTCTCTTGGAACCAAAAATTTTGTTCTTTGGATCAAACACGGAGCTTTTGTGTTCGACACAATTTTCACTTGTGTCGCTTGTTCCAGGTACGCGATCACTTTATCAAATTGACTGGTGTATATCTTATAAAGTCGCTAACTAAGTGATTGAATAGGTCTAATCGATAGACTGGAGGACTGTGGGTCACCTAATCTAGATTCATTTGTACAGACGTTATCACGATCTTCTAGTTTGAAAAGTAGCGATAGATCGTCAATGCTCAAATATATGGGCCTACCACTGCAAGTCTTTGGCAAAGGAGGAATATTCAACCCTTACACGCCCTTACAACAGCTTGAATCATTGACTCGCGAAGACACAAAATTCTATTTGATTGGAAGCACTAATTCTTTATTACTTTCGCAAAAGAATAAATATGCAGATATATTGGTCAATGTTAGCATATCTGGTAAATGATATTATGTTTTATGTAACTGATTTTTTTAAGGTTGATGACAACTCCGTGGAAATTTTGAATCCATCTTTCACTTCGTCATTAACGTTAAGCTCATATGATCGCAGATGGATAGATTCAATTTCATTCTCTGTGGCTAACTCTTGGACGAATGGTATGTAGGTCATAGACTTCCTTTATGAGCTAAGCTAACCGTGGTAGACTCTATTGGGAAGTCGGAATCTGTCCAATATGTCGGGAGCGAAGATTATATTAGACAGCAATTTGATGAATATATTATGGCGCTTCTTTCATCAGTCAAATATGACATATTTCTGAAGAGTCTTGGTGACGTTCCACCAACTGAAATACTTCTGCCGCAAGTCGGTATGTATTGGTAACCTTGAAAGTTTTAAGTAATATCTGATTAAATTCTAGATGGAAATCCTGCACTTGATTTCGTTATGGATTGGATCGACAAATGGAAAGCTACCAACAATTATCGAATATTCCAGCAGTTTACCGATGATGAGCTGTTCGACGTTGTTGTGCCACGACATCTTTCTCGCGGTGGAATATCGTTAGAAGACGTACAAAAGAGGATGGCACTGTATGTTGCGCATTTTCATTAATTTATCTGCTTAACTAATTTTTATACAGACAAATGCAGAATCTCACCCCTGCACGCGAAGCTATCGTTAAGACCTTTAGTACAGGATCCCAAAAGGTATCTCACGCATTTGGCAATTTTTGGGCTGAAATCGAAAGCATGCGAGAGAAGGAGAAGGCCAAACGCGAAGGGGATCAGCATAGTACACTCACAGATGCTATCACCCTTGAACGCGAACGGAGAAGCCCAAAAACGGATCAGAAAGCTGATAGAGAGAGCATAAAATTGCCTCAGCCTTCACAAAAGTCACGTAAGTTTTTAAGTCTACAATCACATGTAAATGGTTGCTTACTAGAAAAGCTGAGCCAAGTTATTTGAATTCATGGGCACGATGGGCTGCTGACAAGAGACGTCAATTAGGGACTAGTAGAACTTCTCTTGCTAAACTTCCGTCAGCGGTAGATCAGATTCCCGCACGTCCACTTGCAGGGTATGCTAGAAAGGCTACGACACCAAAACCCGACCAAGAAGACTCAGCGCAGGCGCCTGTAATGCCACCCCGTCCAGAAGTGTCTTCGTCGATCGAGTCAACCAGAGAAATCAGGACACCTATCGGAATCACAATGTTGCCGAGCTTGGGTGGAGAAGGAAGGGCGAATGATCCTGTACTCAGCAGTAGTATTAACTCGGCCGATGCGGATAACGAAAACGTAGAACACGATTTAGGGGTATCATCCGCTGCAGCTGTTTTGAAATTTGATGATGAGCTGGAGAAAAACAAGTGGGCAATTGGTGACGATGACGATGACGATGACGACGATGCATTTCAAGATGTGCCTGGAGATACAGATTTCGCAACTTCCGCGAAATAGAAACCCACAAGATGTAAAAGCCAATTCTTACAACAACAATTAATCCTGAAACAAGCTTAGGTACAGGATTAAGTTTACATTATATCTTATTTTAGTGTTTCTCTAGGTTTCATTCCTTGTATTAGCTGATTTAGTTTTTTTGGAAAACTTTTAGAGCTTCTACATTTAGAGATCTTGTCGCTTGTAATTAGCATATCTAGAGTCTGACTTGTTTGGCTCATACTGATTATCTCAAGCGGGTCAAGAAAAAACTTTTCTTCATGGTTCCAGCTTGGCTAGTTTTTAGTCGTGTATATAAAATATTGCATTATTGATTGTGAGCTCTGATATGTGTTTTGATTATTGGTTATTATTTTCTTTCTCTAGTGTCCATACATTAAAGTAAACTGCAACATGCCTATCAAACAAAAGCTTATTTACTGAAAGCAGATAAAATTAGTGAAAAGTATTTCTTTTACGCAGGCTTCATCGGCGAAGAAAATATCGCGGACTCGAAGTGAGCTTGTGGAGGCATATCTAGAGGAGAAGAGACGAACGCATTGTCATGCATAATAGGCCTATTCATTGGCGTAGTGGATAAAGTATCACTTTTAATTGCTATAGCTGTACTGTCATCATCATCCAGTTTTGCTTGATTGGAGGTGTATTGTTTGTGACGATCGAGTATTTCATTTCGCGGACGCTGCTCCCGTCTGGGAGTAACTTGAACACCCCAATTCTTGTCGCCTACTCTATGCATTAATACTTGCTTCGGAGTTGCAATCATTCCACTGCTTATTCCACTGCTTATTCCACTGCTATTTCCTGCGGAAATTGTTTTGAAATTGTAAGTCGTATGCGGAGAAGAAAGCGGCGAAGAGGACATAGCCATGATCTCTCTGTTTGTTAAGCGTCCATCGGCAGCCTTCGGCACTATCCTCGTAGGTAGAGATAACGGAGGGTCGTACGAACTGTTTTCCTCTAATACAGTGGCGTATGAAGTTTCTTCGTCGATAATGGAGTTTTGCGGAATGTAACGCGCTGATGCAGCGCGTGGAGGCGTCTCAGATAGCTCAAAGCCATTTGATATTTGAGTAGGACCTAATGGACGCAACTCTCTTTCATCGACGTCGAGATTGGTGTACGTAAACTGAGGAGGCATGGGTGGAGAGGAAGATTGATCATCGTACATGCTTGAGCGTGCGCTTTTCTTAGATCTAAGAGAGGAATAATTGCTACTTGAAGGAAGGCCGTGAATTTCTAGGGTGGACGACCCTATGGTCGAACTTTCGATATATAGGTTGTCTTTTCGGTATCTTGGGTCTTGGTTTTCAGATCTGAAAGGCCCAGACTCTGACCGAAACTTTTCATAAGGTGGTGCGGGAGAGCGCATCATTTCGTGTTTGAGATCAATGTTATCATAAAGTGACGATATATCTACCCGGGGAGTAGACTGATCTTTCAAGCTCAATTCTTGAAGAATTTTGGATGTTGAGCTCAGATGAGGAGGTGTTGGGTTTTCACCTTCTCGCTTATATTCAGAACTGTAACGGTGGAGATTCTCGCCGTTGTTTTTCTGAATGTATGTGTCATCTGAATCTTCGAAATTCTCGTCGGGGGGCTGCTCTGCACCTTCTGAACGATTGTGCAATGGCATATCCAATTGGCTATATTCATAAGAGTCCACTGTCGTGTTGTAGTCTATAATCTGACTATACTCAGTCACAGTAGTCGACGAGCCACCAGTCTCAGATGTGATTCCGCTCGTTTCTTCACGCACATTCATCTCTTCGTAGCCAGCTAGCGAAACATTTGCACTGGCTTCGAAGAACTCTTTCCAGAACTAGAGAAAGTTAGAAAGACAAATAGTGGGCATAACTGATAAATACCTTAGATGAGTTCCATATCGACTGAGAATGCCCCGCAAATTTTTGTACTGTCGGAATGATCTTTGATGTAATGATTCGGTGAGACGTACTGAAGTTCTGATCAATTTCCTGCAAGGTCAGCGTGATCGACTGTTCGATCTTCTCCAGTTCTTCTGTAAGAGACCTTGGAGCAGCAACAGGAGCTCTCCGAGTAGTTGAAAAGTTCGATATAGCGTCTGAATTCGAGGATGCAGATCTTTGTACTCCCATGGGCTGAACCCGCGCACGACTATCCTGCGGAAATCTCGACATTTTCTGACGCGAGCCGGCGCTGGCAGAGATCTCAGGGTGACGGTCCATTGATAGAACTTGGACCCTTCCAAACCTTAGCAACAGTCAGACTGAATCGCAAGAGCTCAAAATGATGTGGTTATGCGCCAATGTAGCAATAAAACGAGTATTTCGACGGTTTTCCGAAAGTTTTGAAATACAAGCCGAAACAGTCAAACGACGCGTCGAAACTACGCGTTGTGAATTAAATAGAGCTAAACTGTGCCACATATACATACATACACCTTTAAAATGCAGCACTATTCTCTTCCAAAGTCTGACAGTCATCTCTAATGAAATTCTCAAATGAAGCAATCGACCAAACTGCAGCAAACAATCAGACAAAGCAGAGTTCGTGGAAGATCATATCGAATGTGTTCTAGGACGAGCTTTTGATCTGATAATCATGTCTTGGTCTCATCCTAATCAGTATGAGCACCAATTTCAACTGACGGCCTATGAAAATGCCATCGAGTCGGAGGTTCAGCTGCAAACTGCTGAAAGGCAGATGCTAACAGATCAAGCAACGACGCATTTGGAGAATCAAGATTTAGATCGTGGGCCGTATTGTACTGGGTTTTCTGGCAACTATCAGATAATGTTTCTAATGGCGAATGAATTTTTTGGTTCCGCTCATCGTCAGAGTTTACGTATAAGTTCAAAGGAAGATCTGTCTCTGTATTATAAGCTCATTGCATCCGGTTTGCGATGTTTAGAAGTAGTTTTGAAAGTGAGATCAATTGTCAATTTTTAAGCTCAACGAATAGCTGCTGATTTGTCCAAATAGGAACGGAATCAGCCTTACATTGAATGTTTGGCTTTGCTCTACTATGGTGAAGCCTTGTTTGTCGAGACAGATAATCATACTGAAGCTGAAAATTCTCTGAACAAAGGAGTAAGTTGCCGACTGCTTATATAGTTCTGATTGAGATAGATATTTACCATTATTTTTAAGATTATATTAGCTGCCCGGGTGAGATTGACTTGTTGCATTCCTTCTAGGTTTTATCTTCTCTATTCTGACTATTTGAAGAGCAATCTCTACGATATCAAGTTTACCATGCAACATCTATTAATCAAGATATTGGCTCGCAAGAATTTCAAAGCAGCACACAAACTGCTGAAAAACTGTATTCATGATTCTGAGACGTACGAATGACGTCACGTCGATTCAGGCAGTTCATTATAAGCTAACTGATTGTAGATTTGGAATACCTACATGGAATCACACATTTCACTACTTACAAGGAAGTCTATACTTTGCACGTCAAGAATATCAGAACGTCATTCAGTCTATGAAACCTTTTTTTGAGTGCACGTCGAGTGAACTGCGATATCTCTCCTTTTTAACGTGTGCGTTAGTTCAGCTGCAGCTTAATAATATTCCCCAAGTTCAAAATTTTTTGAACCAGGCGCAGCAATCCGAAACAGACTATTCAAGGTCGTATGTACCTCAATTGGTAGTTATGAGACTCACATACAACGTCTTGGCTGCATCATTGTCTGGGGACCAAAAGACTGCGGCCTCACATCTAATGGCTCTCCATTCCTGTCTAGAATCCCAAGAACTTGACGATAAAGGACGGCCACCGATATGGCGAGACGATGGCGAGTTTATGGTAAGCATACTTGAATGCAGGTACTTTAGTCTTGAGTAAAGCTGACCATGAGATTGCTCTTCCCCCTGACTCAAGCGGCCGAATCTTCCCGCCTTTAAAGATGAAGTGGTTGTCACAAGCAGAAGTTTTTGTCTTATCATATTTACTATCCGGAATGGTCAATATGTCGACTACCGGTGACAGGAAAATAGCAGGTCGATATATTCTGGAGGGCATTAGTCTCCTGAATTCTGAAAGTAAATAATGTTCATTCTTTCAGTTTATCACGTGAACTTATGCTAACTTTCTTACAGTTAGTCGGAAAGACAGTGCAACTGCTAAAATACCTTTATTAGAGGCATCGGGCCGCTTAGAGTTCTATCAGATAATGCGATGCGCATTGCTCTATTATTTATGTTTATGCAAGTTCGTTCATGGAGATTGGATCGTTCACGTATGTTGACTTATAGTAACTTCATCATAAGCGATCGCATACTAATTATGTAGTATTTGAATGACGTTATCGTATGCTCCAAGCAGTTACCTGATAAACTTCTCAGGGTGTACACACCTTACATTCTTTACTTAGGCGGAATGTATCTTCAAACTACGGGCAACCTACCTGATGCTGCCGAATCTTATGAGCGGTTAATAACATTGGCCAATCCCTCTTCTGATATTGTAATTCTAGCAACTTTTAGTTTGTTGCTTCTATACCGTGGAGATGTCTTGCACAACGAGCAGAGGGTAATTGAGCTCTCCGCTATTGCTCAAGATGCGGTATCTTCTAGTTCTAACAGCACCCTTAAATCAGCGTGGGATATTTTGTGTGCTACAGACATGAGCAGGAAAGGCCTAGAGCGGCAGTATGTAGTTCAATTTCTGTTCATGTTTATTAGTGTTTGCTTATATCACCTAGGAATAGGATATCGATGCTGCTGGCTGGTTCTGCTAGTTTGGGTAATACACAGTTCACAGCCATTGTTCTTTATTTAGGCGCTTCACAATTTGGAGACAAGAATCAGAGAGAGACTACAGCTGCTGCTGGGTTGTATCATGCCAAGAAGTGTAAAGATACATTGTGGAGTTGGATGACGGGAGTTCTACTCTCAAGTACGTATTTATTTAAAATGTGGCTTGGTCTGGGATTCCTTTTATTTTTCTAATATCTATTCAAAGGTACCTATTCAGAGAACGGTAAAAATCTAATGTCAGAGGCTCAAGTCGTCAAAAATAATCAAGTTAAATCTTCGCTTGAATCGCTGATAAACAAGGAATGCACTGATCTGCTGGTTTTCTGATAACGTGAGGAGCATATGTTAGCTAGATTTATATTCAAAATTGGAGTATAATTTGTACTTGTACTGTGCATACAAACCTGCAGCTTCCCCTTCATCCTATTGGATTTCACACCTTTTCTGTTTAGAAGGCTCATTTAAATTTGTCTATTTAAATATAATCCCGATTTTGCTTTTGGAGAGCTCACAAGATTACGAAAGTGCGAGATTTAAGGCTATCAGTAATTGCAAGCTAAGATTGAGATAATACAATCAAAGTAAAATACAGAGATCTCTTTATCATAGCATCAGATCTAATGTACATTTTCCATTCAGATGAGGTAGAATTCAAAAAATCTACAAAACTGGAAGGTAAAGGGAAACGAAGGCCAACGGATTATACTTATACATAAAAAATGAATAAAGAAGAATCAAAAGTTCATTCCATTCTAATGTCTAACTCACTGAACTGGGCAGCGTCTTTTTTTTCTTACCCTAGTCCACCCCAAGCACCCCTTATCCTGCGCGCCAGTTGTATATCTTTTTGCATTATTGTGACTCTTTTAGCATGTATTGCACACAAATTTGTATCCTCAAACAAATGGACTAGGTAGGCTTCTACAGCCTCTTGGAGAGCGAGTATGGCAACCGACTGAAATCTCAAGCCTTCAGACGCACTTCCACTGGCACCACCACTCCAGATGAAATCCGACGCTACTTCACGCACAAGTCTAGCGAATGGGAGTTTCTGTATTAGCAAATCAGTGCTCTTTTGATATTTTCTGATTTCTCGCAGTGCCACTGTCCCAGGTTTATATCTGTGTGGCTTCTTTAACGGCGTTGGGTCACCAGCTGCGTCATTATAAGTTAGTATATAGATCCCCATTCAGCAGAATAAGAGCATAACAAATAATCTAAGCAAAAAGAATTGTTCAAATTGGCATGTATATCGGAGCTTTCAGGAACGCAAATACATATATACTCATCAACTCGAATAATATTGAGATCTTGAGTTAACATACGTTGAACATTGCCATGGAGCGTCTTAGCACCGGACGCCCTTCGAGCTGAAGTAGAGGACGTAGCAGCCGAAATCGGTCGATTCAATGTTTGCCTACTAGAGGATGTGCCAGCAACTGATTGACGTCGAGGAGGCATCGTCGAAGGCTTGATGGTCCTATATATCAAGCGCGTCTATCATAAGCTAATTGAATTTATAAAATAACTCGATGCACCATCCACAAGAGTACAGTCTTAATACTGGTACACATAATTACTGAAAAGTACAAAAACTTAAAAGTTCTATCATTTGAAAGATCGAAATACAATACTAAGTATAGGCGAGACGCGCTTACCTTCAAAGTGCTCGGCGGTCAACTTCTATGAGGAAGCCCGATCGAGACCCACGAGAAAATTAGCAAAACTTCAAATGTAAATGCACTTTTAAGGTGCATACAGGCAGAGAATATGAAAAAAGTTCTTTTATAATTTTTATCGTGATTTGTCCTCACCTTGGACGAGAATAATCAGTAAAGAAGGCTTTGGGAGTTACCAATGCTGCCTGACCAATTTCGGCAGTGATGTTTGGCGACACGAAATTTTGTTTACTCATCTCCAGATTGGGAATTTCAACTTTTTTTTGGCTTTTCGCATACAAGCACCTGAATATCGATTGCTCAGACACATGTCAATCTACGGATTGAGTTAAAACTTGTCAATATCAAGTTTCTAAGATTACAGATTGAAATCAGGAATCGCTCTATGGCTGGCTTAAAAATCTTTTGAAGTAAAGGTCGTTCAGAATTGCAATGATTATCAGAATTTCGAACAATTAATAAAACATAAAATGGAAATTTAACACTTGAATTAAACTAGGTTTTTTTGGACCGACTTCTGGTCGCAGTCGATGCAGGTTCGGAGGCAGTCGCTAGTGCAGCTATGTCCACAACCTCCTTTTCAGGCTCTTCAACCTCTTTCTTCTCCTTTGCGTTATCGTCTTCAGCAACCTGTCCAAACTCATTGATGCGGCCGGGATCAACTCTGTATATCCTATTGTAACTTCGTTAAAATATGATATTTGAAATTCAAAAAGACCTCTTACCAGGTTTGGTATAAGTAGATAAAAAAGATAACATCATCTCTGAGAGTAGCAAGTCGATGAAGAATAGGCATCTGTAATGTTAACTTTCCTGATTACACTAGAGACAACATATAACGAACCTTGATGACAAAAGCAAACAGATCGTCGATAAACGTATTCAGGAATTTGTAGAGCATGGCTCTTCTGGGCATATGCGCAACTGCCACTTAGTACAAAATCAGTAATAATACTTAAACACGTACCTGATTTTAACCTGTAATTGATGTAAATGCTCGGCACAAGCATGAGGAACCCATACGCATATACTGATCCAACGAGAGTGGCGACAATGAATGAATACCAAGACTTGTGGGTCTCATAAAGGAGAGAATAAGCCGCATAAGCACCTAATAATGGAATTGCAATAATGTAGAGATATTGGAAGGCAATCTAAAGATAACAGGCATTGGCGACAGATCCAGACAGAGACAGTGAAACTTTTGAAAGTACCAACCTGATCATATTCCTGAGTCTTTTTCTCGGTTTCAGACAGGACATATTTGTCTGTGAACGTAATTCTGTAGGGAAAAAAACCATCGGAGGAAACAATCTGCTTGCAATGAGAATTTTCAATAAGGCAGATTATGTTATGTTACATACATTGACGTCAACAGACTTGGTGATCTTCCACGCCTCAACTAAAATGCCCATGCCCTGGCCAAACATCACCATCCAACTTGTATTTTCGTTATTATCCATGAGATACAAGAAGATGATGGTCTGCATGATAACGTTAGCAATTATTGTCCTCACAGAGACACCAACATTGTTTTGTTTGTTTTTCCAGTGGGATATATCTAATCATAAATATCAATAAGTATCAGAAAAACCTTGTTCTTTCTTTTTTTTACCATTTTTGAACGCCAAAAACTCAACAAGCGTATGAAATATCGTAACAAGGCCAGTGATTCCTAGAAGATAAATATTGGTCTCTAAGAATATGCGTTTTATTTCATCAATTTCTCCTCTTCCACTGCCTCCCAAAGACTGTGCCTGCTGTTTGAAACCTTCATCCAAAGATGCCAGGAGTTGGAATTTTATATTATGCGCCGTTGATATCTCCAGCGAGAGGGGGAGAGTTCTATCAAGCAAGGGTTAGAGAATATAGACAGTCATAATAGGTAAGTGGTCATACTTAACGGTCGAGTTTATCTCCGACATCTGACTCTGCAGATGCCAAAACTGATTATTGAATATAATTGGATCTGTATAACGGAATAAGCAAGAATAGTCACTATGAAATGAAAAGTCCAAGCTCTTCTTACAGAACCAGCCATTTTTTCCAGTTTTATCGCGAAGTCCTGTAGGCTCCAGCACAATCGCTCTTTTGATCTGATCTGGAGACTCGGCGTAGCTCATGACAACCGGTTTAATAAGCTGGAGACTGATATTGGGATACCAGTAAGAAAGAATTGGTGAAGCATTGGGATTTTCCTCAGCCTCTTCCTCTTCCTCTCCCTCTTCCTGTTCTAGTTCTCCTCCACCAAGCAGAAGCTTTGTCTTTACCTCCTTCTTCCGGTTCATATATTGGGTCAGCGCTTGAATAGGTTAGCATGAGAGACAGATTGCCAGTTTTTCAAAATACTTCAACTGTAAATAACACATACGGAAGTGGATCTCATAAGCGTTTTTGGTATCATATTTAAGAGAAGCGGGATCATATTCGGAGTCCTTCTTTGAGACATAGAGATGAGCGTAAAGCGATCCATTATTTCTCAGCGACTAACTCCGGCGCACCCATCAGTCAGAGAAAGAACTTTCCATTTTGATGGCTAAATAAAATACTCACTTCGGTGGTCGGAAATTCGAGGTACTTTGACAACTTATAGCTCTCGCCCAATGTGATCCCAGTTTCGGTTACGACAGGCTCTTCCATTAAGTTGGTGAACTTTTTGTCGTCGCTCAAGTAAATTCGTAAATCGTATACAGTTCCAACATCCCAGAGAGGATATATCTGTCGCGGGACTGCTGACGCCACGATTGGCTCACCATCGCTTGTTGTATCTTCAAGGTTTGGATTCGGCGCCGGCGTTTCCTGCTTGGGTCCCTTAACGAAATGGCCTTTAATATAACAATCAGTTAGCTGTCTCATATCATTGCTATTGATCCCAGCCCAACAAATAACGAAAGATCATCCTACCAACTATGAATTGTACTCCAAAGAATAGTAGAATCAGGTATCGCCATTTAATACCTCCGCCGCCTCGCTCCTCCTCTGGAGCAGCGACCTCTGCGTTTGGTGGCATTATGAAATTATAAGTGTACAGCAGTTACTACCAATGCAAAAGGAACTCAAAATTAGCAGATCAATCTTCACTATCGTGCAACAAAAACTAGCGAGATATATGCTAGTGGTGACCTCTGTAACTTGCAAAGCGATATCGTCGCTCTTGCGTAGACAGCTAGTTTGTTTAATGCTGCGAAATGTGAGAAAATTTTGAGTTCGTCCACGTACATCCACCGCAAACTCAGTCATTCACTTATTCGTTACATATCAAATTATCTACGGAAGTGCGATAAAGTGGCCTTAGTTATCCCTTAGTATTAACCTGGAGTCAAAAAACTTTATCGTATCATGTAAAAATTTTGTTTGCAACTACAGACTCAAATCATATTACGCGTAGTATTATACATCAGTCTCAATAGGCTCACCCTCTACCGGTTCTTCAACAGGAGGCTGTTCTGTCGCTTCTGGAGAATGCTGTCGACCTCTGGTATTAAATACATCTCCCAGTTTCTCGAGCCATTCTCTGATATCGTCATTTTCAATCAGTTGGAAGCTGGTGTCCACTCCCACAATGCCAATGCTAGTATTTTGAGCCATGAGCTCCTTATCCTGAGGCAACGTGTCTCTCAATGCCCTTAGACCATGTAAAACTAGTTCCTCCATTGTACAGTCTCGGAATTCCTCAAATGTACGCTCTAAATAGGTTCGTGCAGATTGAGATCGCGCTCCTATGGCTGCCCCAAAGTACTCCAAGACGGAACCACTAGGCTGGAATTCATAAAGATGCGCTCCTGCTTCCTACATATCTTTAGAAAAAAAAATAATCGAATCCAAACACTAAATAACATACATCGTATCCAACAACAAGTAGACCGACACCATATGGCCGTCGTCCATAATTCTGGGTGTTTCCTTGTGCTTTATCGGCGATAGAATTCACAACCCTTATTACAGGAATAGGTCTATTGTAGATCATTTTGGAAGTCATGGCTTGTTGTCTCATGAAATTGCTGAACAAAATTAGCAAAAATTATTCACAACGAATCTGACAGCAACACATAAGCATACCTTAACACTCGAGCATCAGGTGCGAGGCCGGCCAATGCAATACCCAAGTGATCATCAATTTTGATTACCTTCTTTTGATAAGATCCAAGTTCTTCGGCATTCCTCTACAAATCGCGAAGGACACAGTTAGTAATGCACACATCAAATATATAATTTCTCTAGATTCGAATAAAGTAGCATAAAGAGAGAAGAGCGGCTCTTACGTACCTTCAACGCAACGACTACGGCATGTGTTTTGCTGACCAATCCGACCGCAGCGCTACCTTGCTTGATCGCTTCAAGAGCATATTCAACCTGAACCGTTAGTAAATGCTTGAATAGAGATCGTGGATGTTTCTGGTAGTTATCGAAGAGATGATGGCAATAATTGATCGTCTTCAAACAACATCAAACAGAAAAACATTTACATGTCTCGCTGCAACACCAAAGCAAACCCATTAAAAACAGACTAAGAATACCTGAAAGAGTCGACCTGTCGGTGAGTATGTGATAGAGTCATTGTCGTATGAGTTCCTGAACTGCAAATTGGATGTGTTAGTAGAAATGTAGTAGAAACAGCCTACACACAGTCCCACTTGGTGGCTTTTACAAAGCAGCAAGCAAGGCCAAGAGAAAAGTAAATAAATGAAGACACACCATGATGAATTTGTTTGGTTGATCAAGGCAGATCGACAAATGTGCGTGCTCTTGATGATACGGATGATGTTTGTTGAAAATATACTTATAATCTTGGGTGGCATCTACGGAGAGCTTGAGTAATGGAGTGAAGCCACAAGCCCAAATTTGAGCTTCCTAACCACGCAAAATGCCTAGCGTTGAACCTGGACGCTAGGACAGTCATTATTTTTCCTTCAACTACAGGCTGTCGTGGAAAGAACTATATGCGTATATAAGGCTATTAAATACTGGAATAACGAGAGATGAAATAGCTTAGATTGTTTCATGCTAAACAGCAAAATTTAAGAGCAACATTATTTACGAAAAAGCAAACAGCAAGGAAGCTAGCAAGTGAAGATGATCAGTCGGTCTAAACAACATCTTGGATCCCACCTGTACATAATCATTCAGTACTAGTTGCGAAAAACCTTATTGAAATATACCTTCTGTGATGCAGTAGGTGGCCTCACGTTCAGGCATGTCTTTGATGTCAGTTTAATGATTACAACTTCAATGACGATGACAGTGGTGTAGAATTACCTGGACTGTCTTGCAGCTTTCCAACACGTTCTTCACCTCTCCCTTTACTGTTATCAAATCAGTAAAAGACTCTCGATGAATTTATATAAGAACTACCGTAACAGAATTCGAGTTGCAGATGCGTGGGCCTGTAAGTCAGTTTATAATTACACTATTTCGACGAAACTACGGACCAACACATGGCCTCCCACACTTGACGAAGTCAGTAGACAGTAACTTTATATTTAGGCGAAAATACATACGGCTTTCGACCATCAGCAGCGGCAAATAATGCAGATGCTCCGGGATCAGATTGAACCTAGAACAAACGAAAAGTTTAGACAGTGATATAAAGATCGGTTTTGAGAACGATGATATACTTGGTTAGTCATAAAAACGGCGACATTATACTCTTCTGCAAGGCGATTCAGTCTACCGAGCATTTGATTCAACCTAGAGTCTTTTTAGAACAAATACGGTTCCGACAAACCAAAACATTCATACTTCTGCTGTCGTTCATTCAGCTCTCCCCGGCCACAATACTATTTCGTTAACGACGTTTCCAATTGGTTTTAGATAAAGCAGTAACTCGTACATCTACTCTGAACTGCGCCATAATTGAGTCGATTATCTCTTTATTAGCATATGTGTAGAACGCGCTTTGTGGATATAGTGTTCGCCTACCAGGAGCCGATAATTCCCGTCGGCAAATTGGGCACCGGTCTTCTCAACTAATTCCATCTGATGCTCGCTGTTGAGGGCTCTCGCATATGATATATTGTCACAAACTATACATTAGAGCGGCTCGACTAAGAAGAGTCCCCAAAAGTTATTTTCCTGACTTCGACTAGTAAACTACCTTGATCAGGATCGACCCCGAATCGTTCGGATATATCTCTTAGTCGCTCTGGACGGAATGTTCCTAGATTTTTAATATATATACACTATGAGTAGTCACCATAAATTTTACCCTCGGTATCGATATAGGCGACCTAAAATCATCGTCAGTTATTCGAAGAAGCCGGAGTAACAACGAAGCAAATCGCAACTACCTTTCCTTCAGCGCCACCCATTTCCTTGACTAAATTAACATCATGACTAGCAAAGGGTATGAACATGATTTTACCTTGGGAAGCTGTGTTGTTACACATAATGTGTGCGCCAGCTGCGTCTTCCCGCAGCGAAATTCACCAAAAACTTCAGTGATGCTCATAGTTTTGATTCCACCTATCGGATATTAAAATTATGTTCATAAAAGATATATATATTTGCTAAGATCCAACCTCCAAGAATTGCGTCCATCTGTTTGCTGCCGGTAGTGATTGCTAGTACTTTCTTCCTATGACCTTCAATACCGCTACGAAAATAAATTTCATCGAACCAGTGTATACCTGAAGTGCGCCTGTTCGGTAGCAGAGACGAATCCAGTATGCTAAAGTTATTAACAGTCATCCAGTTTGATTGATGTCGCAAAATTAAATTTGCATACCATCAGTTTTCCAGCCGCTTCTTTGATCTTCTCAACCTTGATCTCACTCAATCCTTTTACTTTCAACATGTTTCGGCGTGTCGTCGATAGAACAGTCTGGTGTTATCAGCATAACGCGTGTTATTTGTTCAACCGTCTTACCGAAATGGCGCAGATACCAGCTGCTTTGAGTTTTTGTATGTCAGCGGCGTTTATCCCTGCTCGTTAGCCACAGATCTCAGATCAGTTTCTTAGATGATTTTCCTACCAAAATTCTGTAACTCATCAGCATCTAGAATTAGGGACGCTTCCTGGAATTAAACACGTCAGTTGTAGAGTCATGAAAAAAAAACGAATGGATATTTACGTCATCATCCCCTCCAGTGATATCTGGCGTTGGACGATTTGAATTTACAACCATGTTCAGTTATAAGCGTCAAAATAGATTAAAAATCGGTCTAAATGGAGAGGATCAAGTTTCTGTCAAACAAATGAATAATCAAAATAATCTCGTTTCGTTCGAATAGCTTGGGTATCTGTATAAATTCTCTTGATAGATGCTAATGGGAGTTGAATGATCAAACAAAAACATTTGCGTTTTTGTAAATAATCTGGAACGCGTCAGTCACGCGCTGTGCATCATGTGTTGCAACTACCCAAAATTCACCTCACTCGATACAGAAAAGCCTAACAAATTTGCAAGCTTCGAAGTAATGTTCAAGCTTAGAAGTACTGTTTCAAATCTCGGTAGAACGGTCGGCTAAAGCGACATAATTCATGATCCAATGAACAACTACGTTATGCTTCATGAACTAACGGCAATCAAAGAAAAGAATATATTCGAATAGTATTTGCTAGACTAATTAAAGATATATTGATAAAAGTAGGTGTACAAGATGCAATCCAGTGAACAAAGAAAAAAAATAGCAATAAACAAATTAGACATCATCTACATTTTCATTCGTTAAGACTTAAACTTTTCTTTCGTTTTTTTCTATATATTTGCATACGTATATGCAGTTTGACATAAATGCAGGCATATACGGTCATATAGAAATGTTATAAAGCATTAAAACACAAATATCCAGGCCGAAATTATCATTGTATAAAAATAAAAGTCCGTGAATTGTAACTCAGTCATACCATATCGTGACGACTACATCATAAGAGATAGATAAACAGTGATTAACTCTATATTAAACAAAAGACTGCGTAACACGACGTCGCGACAGATTATCATGACAATATCGACGAAGCTACTTAGACTTCGAAGACTTCGATGGCAGTCGAAGGAATAGAGCTCACTACCGAGCTCACAACTGAGCTAACGACAGGTGGAGACGAAATCTCATCGCTCGAGATAGTTGTTGCGTCCGTGGCTACTGTGCCAGACGAGCTCAATGAACCGACTGGGCTACTGTTGTTGCTAGAGTTCGATACTGACCCTACAGATGTCTGTGGGCACTCTCGACTAATGTGCCCTAGTTCTCCGCATCGGTAGCACGTTTTTCCAGCTGTGCTGAGAGGTCCTCCATTAGGGGCCGTACAGTCACGACTCTAAAACGACGGAAGTTAGCACTTGCAGATTATTATTTCAACATTGAATTGGGCATACTATGTGGCCTAGTTTACCGCATGCGTAGCACTTCATAGTTTGAGCCTGGCAATCTCTGGCATAATGGTTCGGTCCTCCGCATTTATAACAAGTGGCGGTTCGCCCGTTTCCAGCAATGTAACTAATACGGGGGATAAGACCTGTCCGCATAGGTATTCCTCGTAAAGCTTGAGCATTCATACTGAGATATGCAAATCCAGGGGGTGCAGTGGCCGTTGCAACATTTATACAATTCCTAGCGACATGTCCTGGCTGTCCGCAAGTATAGCATCGACTTATCAGAGCTCCAGAGAGTCGTAGAGTAGGACAGTCTGCTTGTACATGACCGAGACCCTGGCAATGATAACATTGTTTAGCTAGAGAGTGTGTGCGTTAGATACGGATTCGAAAGACATTGCCATGAGGCTAGACGAAGAATATACTTTCTGTGGTTCGTGGATGTGGACAGGCGTTTGATTCGTGACCTAGGGACCGAGGGAGGTTAGCGAAACCGAATAACACAAGAAATTAACGAAGAAACTTCAAACACCACACAATAACCTCCAAGAAAAACGCCAAACATGCTTTTACCGTCCAAGAAAGATAAAGGAAGAAACCTGGAAGCATATAGTAAAATAAAAGGAATAATTACCTGGCCGCTTGCAGTTATAACATAGCCGCTCCGGTGAGCTGCAGACTTCTGCGAAATGACCAATGTTGCCGCATCTGCCATGAAATTTTGAGTTAGAAACCTGAAAGGACTTGGTGAAAACGAAAAAGTCTTCGAGAAAAACATGTTTGCAGCATCCCGAGGAACCTTTCAGACAACATGTACATTAATCGTCGACAGGGTGCTGAGAGCAAATGATGTTCGTCCACGCATATGCCATCTGTCAATTGTGGGACTAGCATATAAACTCACAAATCGCTAATTGTACATTCCTTCAACGCCAGTTACAGTATCTTCCAATCCGATGGGCAAGACAATAAAAAAAGGTTCATACTTATAGCATGCTCTTCTCGAGAGTGACGACATTTGGATTGTATTAGGAGATGCGAATTGAAACAGGATGAACTGAGGAATATCGGGAAAGACTGGTTAACGACGAACCGGTCTTTTCTCTTCAAGTTTAAAAAGTTCTGTACTATGGCCAAAGGAGGTCTGGATGTGTATCTGAAGGTTATTGTATGCTCGACGCTGCTGTTCACACTTGAACTTCCTCTGCCTTGCCCTATGCGTTTGCTCGGTTTATTCCTTTGACCGACTGTGTCTAAACAACGAACGCTCCGAGGATTCTGCTGGAATCGGAGTGGGTATTCGGTCCCGAATTTGTTGGTCGTGAAGACGTTGAACAAGCGAGAACCAAGAAAGATTGTCGTATAGGAACGAATATCAACAGTGAATGATAGTAAAAGGCAGAAGACAAATTGCAAAAGAAAAATAGAAAGAGAATGGGAAGTCAAAAAATAATACAATATTAACGAGAAAGGCAATAGGAGACAATCTAAGATGAGTGAGCTAGCGAGAGAGTCAGAGAGATAGAATTAGCCTTTGGTAACGTAGAATCTATGGATGACAATTGAAGTAACAAACAAGACTACAAGCAGAAACTCGGCTAGAGCGAATTATGGAAGATCGATAAAGTGGCAAGGGAGAATTCATAGCATTGTGTATCCCATAGTACATCTAGATATGTTGCATATCTCTTAGGGGCATCATCTAGATTACTGTGAATCGCATCTCTAGAATTTACGGACTAGTTTAGTGCCAATGAGCGTTCTCGACAGTTTATTCTCGCTATTGCGTCTTTAGGAAACCAATATTTGGCTTTACGACTAAAATCCAACAAAGGACTGACTCAGCATGCATTTGTCCTCGGCAGGCTACAGTGCTCTCTCTAAAATTACAGCAATATACGTGCTTGCAAGGACAGAAATAAATAAGAAAATCAAGCTAAGAGTAATCGCCCAACCTTGACCCGACATCGGAATTGGCAATATTTCCAGGTGGAAGAGCTAGTTTCTAAACGTTCAAAGCAGCATAGAGATAAACGGTAAAGTCGGCCAGCGAGTAGCGGGTTGCCAGGCGTGCAAGAGATAGTGATTTGCTTAGATAATTAGCATGCAAAACTGGAAGGTTGAGTAGCCAGATAAGATTTCTACAAGAGTTTACGTAACAAGATACCATTGGGTATTCTGGCACAAGCAGCGCAGAAAGCTCCGAGGAGAGCAAGAACGTAGTAGTAGTGGGACGGAGAGATATACATTGCCTCGCTCACACGGCAAGACCTTAGAGATTCACAAAAAAGACAACCAGAACAATTGAACATATCGTAGATATGAAATACCAAAAGGATATTCTCAAGGAAATAAGCTGCGGCAAGTGACATGCGTAATGAGATTAAACCCAAAGTAAGAAATCGTGCTAGTAAAAGGTCCATAGTAGATATTTATCTGTACGTTCTAAAAACGACACTAACAGGAGAGATAGCCAATCTGGCAAACACAATTTCTGAAAAGTGGATCCATCTCTATCGGCGCTGTCTCGTCCCGGAATCACAGATATCTAATAACGCTCCTATCGATAAGAGTGAGCTATATCTGCTTACTTACCTGCATGACCCTGAAAGGAGAGTACGAATTTTCTTTTGCTTAGCTGAGGTATTTGCCATTACACATACCTTGTACCTTTAGTAACTGCTCTCCTCTGTGCTTATGTAATCAGAGATGAGGAGGAGTTTCAATTGGTATCTACCAGTTCCGTCAAAACGGTCAGCAAGATACCGAGAAGGCCCCCGGCAATCTCTCTACAATCATACATAAAATATATCTTAATTGCAGACACGTGTGGTCAATTGGTACTGTTATATCCCCGTTAGATCGGTATTACATTTTCTCGGTCTGCATCGAACTAATCGGTCTGTTGTTTCTGTTCTGGTCTCCTGGCCATGAAAACACTGTGAGTTCCGAAATACAAGAATGGTGTAGCGGATCGCAGCGAAACCTGCATGAATATACGGCCATTCGCGTAAACTAAGTTAAGCGAATTCGGATATTGCTTTCTACATGCTGTTGTAACCAACGGCTGATATATTTTCTTTAATAGCATTAGAATGGTGCAAGTTGCTTAAGATGAAATGCCTTATTACACTCTTTTTACGTAGATTTTGAAGTCAAAAAGAAAGCGAAATCCTGCTCTGGATGTATTGAAAATTGAGCGGGCGACGTGTTTGCATTGATCCGAGCAATCTGCATACAGCTTGTATAAAAATTCGTGCGAGCTTGGTTCCTACGCATAGCCAACAAATAAGTCACGAGAAGACGTCGAGTAGCGCCATCTATGCCTTCCTTCAATTGATAAAGAGTATTAGTTGCGACATGAAATATCTCAATAAAACAACAAACTTACTGGCCAGCCTGGTGGACCTCGCAAGAAACAGATTGACAATGAATAGGAATAACTAGCTAAACGAGACCGAACGACCGAGCGAGAGTTACATTGATAAGCTCAGCTCTGGCACATAGCTGCACTAGAAGCATGCCTAGCGATTTCCACTCAACGACGCAAGTCAGAACTTTCATTTGACGATCAAATACTCACTTTGTTTATTCCCTGAGCAGAAAGGCAAAAAAACCTGTTACTGACCTTAGAAGTATATGTGAGAAGTTGTCTTATCGGGCGGAACTACCGCCCAAGACATGTGGGACCACCGACAACTGGAAAGTTCAAATCGCCAGCCCAGGAAGTCAGGCTCTTATATGCCCAGCTCAGACGCAAATATAGTGAGTTGTTGCAAATATTAAAGTTGCAGCGCAAGAAACGACGTTAATATGCTTGCTGGCAGACAGCTAAAAGGAGTTGTGAACTTATGCATGTTTCCCGTTTATGGGCAATCTTGACTTCGCACATGCTGATATGCTGTTAAACTGAGAAGGATTTATCTACGATCCAGACGGGTTTGAACGTGCCTTGATTTTGATTTTGATTTTGATTTTGATTTTTATATATCTTTCAAGTTAATACTACAAGCAAACGAAAAATAGCCTATGATTATCATTCGAAATCATATAAAAAACAAAATATATTATATAAAGATAATAAGTAGTAACGATATAAGATAATAGTAATAATAATACTAATAGGTAAATAATAAAAGAACAGAGTCACTTAAAAGAGGAACAAATAGACGGTTTGGAACATTTAAAATAAACTAGAACAGACACTACTACACCAAGACGACGCGCGCAATGACGCGATCAACTATCATCCTGCAAAAACCTTGCAAAACCATTTACCATATTGTGTCCTACGTTTACTCCTTTGTCTCCGGGCCAAGCTCTGGATCGGCAGCAGCAGTAGTCTGCTCCTTCTCTGTTGCAGACTCAGACATGTCCGAGGTCCATAACGTCAAGTTGTCTCGTAGGAGCTGCATGATCAAGGTGGAGTCCTTGTAACTCTCTTCGCTCAGTGTGTCAAGCTCTGCAATCGCATCATCGAACGCCTGCTTGGCCAGATGACACGCACGGTCGGGTGAATTTAGAATCTCGTAGTAGAACACGGAAAAGTTCAACGCCAATCCCAAGCGAATTGGGTGAGTGGGGGGCAGATCGGTCATGGCAACATCGGAAGCGGACTTGTAGGACTCGAAAGACTCGTCAGCCGCTGTTTTTCGCTTGTCTCCGGTCGAGAACTCAGCAAGGTAGCGGTGATAGTCACCCTTCATCTTGTAATAGAACACCTTTGATTCACCAGTCGTGGCTGATGGGATAAGGTGCATCGAAAGAACCTCGAGGATATCTTCGCAGACCTTTGCAAGCTCTTCCTCAATCTTTTGACGATACTCCTTAATTAAAGTGACTTGAGTCTCGTTACCTTTGCTCTCTTCCTTCTGCTCAATTGAGGAGACGATTCGCCATGAGGCACGACGAGCGCCAATCACGTTTTTGTATGCAACCGAAAGGAGATTACGCTCTTCGACGCTCAACTCTTCGTCGGCTGAGGCAACGACCTTCATGCTCTCAACCATTTCTACGAGAATCATGTTAGCCGACTGCTATACTACATGACAGTAAGAGGCAAGCCACGTACCTTCATACCTCTCAGCTTGCTCGGCGAGCTTAGCGAGGTAAACAGAATCTTCTCTTCCGGACATTTTGTACTATAAAAAGGTGTTAGATCAGAGCACCAACTCATCTAGGATAGTCATTTCTTGAAAACAGCAAAACACAAAAGTCCAGTTCGCGTCGCGTCAATATATATCGTTGTTGTCGTGATCCACAATATCACCGATTTTGCTGAAAAGGCAACGGTGTGTGATGCCATGTCGCACAGGTGAATCGCAACAGAACTATGCAAAACAACAGCCACAATCACAGCTTTCAAGTTGCTGCAGTTTTTCCACAGCACAGATTTCACGATTTGCTGATCGCACCAAATATTCTGAGAACAATCTCGCAAAGAGATGCTTAGATGCATGCGCCAGGTCCGTCGATCCGAGACACATCTCTCGCTCCCAAAGAACCTCACATCGCTGATTCATCCATGTCAGCGCTACTTATACGACAATCGCCGGATAGTTCATTATTAATGTAGTGATTCGCATAATTTAGTTGAACTGCGGATACGATGACGAAACAGGGATGATTGACGCGAAACGGACCGGATGCCGATTTGAACGTGCTCAAACAAAGAACTGAACCCCAACACAAAAACACAAAAAAGATCAATCAAATCAAGCCCGTGACATACCTCAAAAATTTATTGACACTTTTAGATTCGACAGAGTGAACTAAATTGATCAAGCACCGATTATTGATCGAATGAGAGATAGCGACGATTGAGCGAAGGGGGGAAGAATAACGGGAAGATAAAAATAGTGCGGTATAAGTGGCTAAAACGGCTGGAGACGTGTAGTTACAGAAACCAAACGAACGTCTTGGAATCAATCAAACAGACGATACACCGGCTAGGCTTGCGTAGGTCGAACTCACAAAAAAAAAGTAGAGAGAAGCAAGAAAATTCCTGGCAACAAAGAGGATATCAAAAATAATTTATTGAAATAAAATAGTTGTTCGCAAAGGAGACGAAAGTTTTGAGGAATTAGCTTGGAGGTGAGGAAAATGCGGATGAGATTGCATTTGGATAAAAAGGGAAACGAAGGAAACCGAAGGAAGTTAACTACGCTGATGGGCCGGCCGATCAGGCCAATGACGCTGGATTATCTGCCACAATATTGCACCTTTCGCTATGTATATCTGCAAATTAAATCTATATATGGCATATACACGCTTATTTCAATGCTTCATGCACCGTGCTGCGGCCAATGTGTGTCTAAACGTCACGTTAACAAAAAGAGCACCGGCAACTGCAAATTTCTGGTCTCGTCCAACAACATGGCCTTACAAATTCTGGCGAACTGTTATCTCATTCGTTGCATTTATTGTATCGTCAGAAGCCAGACGCATTTTTGTTCTGTCGCTGGCCAGGTACTCGTGAAACACGCACGCAAGTAATGGTGGTTGAGCTGCCGTCGTCACATGTGTCCGGACGCGGAAAAACGCGTCAACCCAGCATAACCGTCACAATATAGTGTGCACCATCGTGATCTCGGGGATGTAATCAGCATCACCAGAACGAACGGTCGTATTGCAAGTAGAAGAGCAAGCGTGGTCGGAAATGCTCGACAGACGATGCAACGGTTGTAGAGTAGCTGGCGCAATCGCGCTTGTCCTCTGCTCGAGCAATTGAGTTGATCTGCCGCTACAGCTTCTAGCAGCTACATTAATGATCTCAAACGTGGATCTCACAGACAAATCCCTATTACTCGGTTTTATAGCTCCAGGCCATAGCTAAGCCACAGCAAATGTCATAGCTAGTAACTACTATTTCTTAAGTCGACAATACTCGCGATCGAGGATGTAAAAAGCACAGGCAGCTTGAGCAGCCACTTTAAACTAAATATGTCATCTGGGGAATCAGCAGATCAAGTTACCCTGACGCATAAGCGGGCTTCGATTTGACACGGTTGCACTACCGCTATTTAACCGCCTATTAAATCTCGATTCGTTGCTTTATCTGCCGACCTGATTTCCCTCTGTTGTTGAATTCTATCCTTTTGAACGAACTTGTACTTGAGCTCCTAGGATAATCATGCTTACCGCTACTCTCCGCACGTCTGTCAGACAGATCAGACAGGTTCCAAGCTCGTTTGCTGTCATCCGCTCTTACACCGAAGGTGCTACTGGCGCCCCTCGTCCCGCACAGACTTCGGACAGCTTCACCGTAGGTTTTAATTTTTAATTTTCCCGAATTTGCTGCAGATGGTTGCAGAAATGCTTCGATATGGCACTGCTGCTTGCAAGTCACAGATGCGCTGGGCGTCTCCTGCTGTTGACTCGATTGCTGCAGTTGCCTGACTGATCAGCTGTACAACGTCGTACTAACTATTTTGCAGAAACGTGAAAAGGCTCAGGAGGACCTTTATGTATGAAAAATCGTATAAGCCGGAAAATTTGGATGCGTACTTACAGATTTAGGTTCGTGCTCAGGAGAAGGAAAAGTTGAAGTCGTTGAGAGAATCGCTGCAGAAACAGCGTGAACACCTGGACAAGATCGAGCAACATCTGTAAGTTTAGTGAGTTCATTTTGGTCTGTTAGTATATTAACATAGTCAGTGACGATCTGGAGAAGCCTAGCAAGTAAGCGCAAAAGAGTTATGCGAATTTTGATCTTGCTACTCTCTCCTTAATTTGAATTTCTATACTCATGATTATTTACGTACATTAATATAAACAAGTCAAAATCCACTTTTTCCTATCCGATAAATACAAAATCGCATTGAATATAAAGAAACAGTCCATTAGTCGAGGTCCATTTGCGACTCTTCAACCAGACCTAAATCGTAGCTGAGTTCGGCCGTCTTGGTCAAGTTCTTAATGCTGATTCTATCTCCAGGGACTTTATCCTTCAAGCCTGCTTCAATCAGCTTTACAAGCTCGGGTTGTGTCACCTCGAACTGGCTGTGTACCCAAGAAACTGGAACGTCGCTTTCTGCACCAGCTAGTCTGATCACCTTGCCATATCCGGTCTCGCTTCCAGTAAGCAAAATAGTCGTTCGCTCTCTGGCAACCATAAACTCCGCGTTGCCAGCCTTGACTGCAAGCACTGGCTCGGGCAGAACAAGGCCCGTACGCTGCAGTTCGTGAATACCTGATAGCGCTGACTTATTTTTATCAGATACCAGAGAACCAATAAAGAATGGGAAAACCGATTTAGACGACTCAATATCTCCTAGCAGAGTTCGCGAGGACTGAATACGTAGACCGTACTCAGGAGCCGAGTAGTCTCGTGTAAAAATTGTCGGCTGTAAGTCTGCATGAGGTCGGACGATTTTCTTGTTCAATTGCATCTTGTTTGAGCTACTCAGAATGCCCCATTTTTTTGAGCCCTTCGAGCTTGCGTTTTCCACTGGTACGCTACACATAGAGATATCGATCAACCAAGTCTCTCCAGCCTGGGCAGCAATACCAGCCTGAAATGCACGAGAAGGATCAATCTCGGTGTCCGCCACATCAGCCCCCGATGCAGGTTCCTGGCTCTCGTCTCCGTCCGTATCGACCTCGTTAAGGGCACCCCATTCATATCCCTTTGCCCCAACCTCGTTAACGGTCCGCTGTCCCGCCAAATATTTTTTGATTGTTCTCACTGATGATCCAGGGACCACTTTAACCTGAAAAGCCGCAGCAATGAGCTCAACTACCTGCTTGATCCGCAGGCCCGTGACCGGCTGGTCGTCATAGTATTCCGACTGATTTTCGTAGCGAAATAAGACACTACCAAGTAACGCGGTTACAGCTTTCATCGCCAGGTATGCTGCCGTGAATGCATCTGCGGAAGGTCCCGTCATCGGGCTAACAACGTCCACGGGAGCAATGGTTGGAAGAGCCACCAATGTGCGCGTGCAAAGGCAGGTATATCCTTCGACATATGCACCAAGCGATCTAGCAAATTAACAACTGTGATTTGATTAGTGCAGTAATATGAATCCTTACATCTTGACAATGTCTCCGTCGGAGAGAATGTACGCTTCTTTGCGAGTTTTGGGAGAATAACCGCTGACGCAGTTATTAACGTCGACGGTCGTCGGCCATGCGCCTTTCTCCTTGATCTTATGGAAAGACTTTGCGATCTCCTCCTCCAATAGCCTATCCGCTATTCTGCATATATCAAACGTGTTTCTATACTCTAGACTTGTGGGATATGTCGTTAGAAGCTTGACCATGTATGAAAGCACATTCTGGACTGCAGTTCCTGCGATACTGTATTTCTGAATAACCAGTGGATCCGAGGCAAAATTATTTGCCTCTTCCGTCTCCGTCTTCGTGAAAGAAACTAAGTCCTCCATATTTGGTTGGAATGCTTAGAGCGAGACTTCAAAAAAATGCATATATATGAGGCCTAAGTTGTGGTGTCGGCCCTCGTGAAATAAGAAAAAATTAAACCGAAAATTAGGAAAATTTTATTTTCTTTTGTTCAATTTGGTCGAAATCTAGCCCCTGAAATATCATAGCACCCAATGTTATACCGAAGCAGCTCCGTTTTCGCCATACTAAATCTATTTGCTCGTTCTCCCTTTCTACGCCATCTATCCTCGTCTACAGCTCGCTACTCAATGGAGCCTGAAGCACCAAAGAGCAATTCTTGGGCTGTTCCAGGTGCTGCCACCCGCACTAAAGCCGAAATAGAGGGTGTTCTACGGGCTTATTTCCGCGGCCACAATCCCTACTCGCCCTCGCTGGCTACGAACGTGCTCGAGATCGCTAGTGGGTTTGGCGAGCACGTAATGTACTTCGCTGAGAATAATACTCAAGCCACCTTCTATCCAACCGAGGCACAGGATGAGTGCATTAGATCGATGGCCGAATCGTTTGTGACTGGTCGTGGCCACGACAACATCGCTAAGCCTCAGAAGCTCAATGGATTGAGCCAGAGGAATTGGACTGATGTGATTACAAACGCGCCTGAGGCAGGCTTTCACGGGATCTTAGCTATTAATCTGCTCCACATTAGCCCGTGGGGATGCACGGAAAATCTCTTTAAGCATGGAGCTGACATTCTCAGCTCGAACAAGCAAAAGAAAGGCTGGCTGGCTATCTATGGCGCATTCAAACGCAATGGCGAGTTTGTCAGTGAGGGAGACAAGAAGTTTCAAGAAAGCTTAAAAGGCAGAGATGAGAGATGGGGTATTAGAGATTTTGAAAGCGAGATTCTACCAGAAGCGAAGCAAAATGGGTTTAAGATGGTAGAGCTTCACCCGATGAGGGCGAACAACCTGTTGATTGTCTTCGCTCTAGAATAATTGCACTTTTTCTGTGAGCAAATAGTATATAGCGTTGAAATTTAATGTGAATAGAAGATACTACTTTTGAGCTTGACGGGCTTAAATATCCTAGCTGATTCTTTTGGAGATCCACCCAACTTGTGATCTATTTTTCCCACTGAACTCCCAACGTGTAAAATTTTTTATTTCAATCTACCCCAAGACTGTAAATTTCTTTAGAGCAAATAATAAACACCAGAGGTTATGGCGCACAGGAAAGCTCGCAAAGAGAGCTCTGTCAAGAAGGTGCCTCGCACGTTCAGTGGTTTCCAGGTATTTCCCATTAGGATACCGTCAACAAGCAAGAGCACAGCAGAGTCAAGTGTTCACTATATGTATTTCAAGAAACATACGCCTCCTTCGCATTCAGGATCTACGGCAGAAGACAGACCATCTTCTGACAAGATACTTTTTCTAACAAACATTCCAGTTGACGCGACTACAGCCCTTATCCGTGGCCTCTTTAGCTCCATTTCCGGTGGCCTAGTTGAGCGGATTCGGATCGTTAGCCCGACGCTGAATGTTCATAGGCACGACGACGACAACGACGACGACGACGACGACGACGACAAGGATGACCACGACGAGAACAATGGCGCAAAAGACAACCGGTATTTTATGAACAATAGTCGAGGCAAGGATGCCAGCAATGGCATGGAAATCAGATCGATTCACACAACCGGGTTGGCATGCCATGTTCACTTTGTCGATCATTTTGCACTGCTAAATACACTCGATGCTCTGAAGCGATACGTACTGATGGTGAATATGCCAGCAAATGGCGAGGATGTAAACGAGGTTATCACATGGGGCCAGAATGTTAATGAACCGGCGAAACTCGGCAAGGAGAGATACGCGGAAATACATAGGAGATCATTCTACGAGATCGAGGATGGTAACCGAGAGATCGACGTTTTACAGTCAAAACTCGATAAAGCTGTCGCCATTTTCACTAAGCAGGAGGAGGAAATTGCTCGGGAAGCTAAGCGGCGACGTACAGAACCGGACGAGGATGGATTCGTTACTGTCGTATCTTCTCGTCCTGGTATAAAGCAAACGCAACTTCCGGAAAAGGAGAAAAAGAAGAAAAACAAGGAACTGAAAGACTTTTACCGGTTCCAGATCCGTGAGAACAAAAAGGAAAAGATGACAGACATTATTAGAAAATTTAAGCAGGACCAGGAGAAGGTGAAGGAGATGAAAGAACGTCGAAGCTTCAAGCCGTTTTGAGAGTGGTCGATCATATGCATTGTTCAAGTATTTGTATAATAGGTACATATTTAAGCATAGAATAAAGTACATCGAATCATCATCTAGTATATCTTGCTCGGTACGAATGAAAGTCACCTGATCCATCTGATATCTCCCGCACTTGACTTTCCATCGATTTCACCTCGTTTATTTTCTCTTGTAGTTTTGTTGCGTTGACATCGATCCACTGTAGACTCGAAAGATGGGCATTTAATATCCGTACAATGTGAGATAGCTATCAGAACAGCGTGAATACCAATGGAATGAAAATGAAGGAGAGAAAGTATACATACCGGATCATCATCTGATGTCTTATTAACTACGCTTGACGTCTTGTTGATCTCTTCGATCATGCTACTAAGATTTCGTCCCATTGAGTCGAGCTCCTCGTTGAGTTTCTCAGCAAGCTGGTAAGCTCGCTCTCGCTCTTGATCAGGCTGTTGCATGAGGAAACCAACTTGCTCCCCGCCTCCGGTCACAGAATTACCGACACCGGAGTCAACGACTCCTCCTAGGATCTCGTCAACTTGGCCTTCGTAGATGTCCAGCATGGCCTCCAAGTCGTCTTGCTGCTTTGAGGTGTATAACAGCAGCTGGTCAACCTTTAGCTGTGTCTGCTCAGCTTGCACAGTCTCGGTAAACAGTTGAGAAATCTTGGTACCATTGTCTACTAGTGTGCGGTCCCATTCTGATATCTCCTGCGCCTGTTTTGCAAATTCTGTAGAGTATTTTGTGAGGGATTGAGTCCATTTTGAAATGATGTCTTCCATCGATTTGTTTTTTAGTGACGACGGAGGTTGGCCGGCGGTAGTGCTGGTGACTGGTACAGTCACAGTTGCGGTGTCGGGCTTTGTTGAAGATGCGCTCGAGAGACTTGGGACAACTACACCGGGAGTTGAAGATTTTGCCACGTTGGCCGGTACAGGAGCCAGAGTAGTGGGGGCTGGCTTGGAACCAAAAAGATTGGGAGTTGAACCAGCAGCGACGGTAGTTGGAGCCGCAGCAGGTGCGCTGGAGGAGAACAAAAACCCAGATGGTTTTGCCTCTTCCTTTTTCTGAGCATTGCCGAACGAGAAGCTCGGTGGCTGAATAGGCTTGTCTGTGGTTGTCGCAGAACCGAAAGTCAAGGCAGGCTTTTGCTCTTCGGCAGGCTTAGATTCCGGTTTAGACTCCGGTTTGGCGGGCTGCTTGGCACCAAAAAGACTGGAGGAAGTATTGTCCGATTTTGGGGCACCGAAGAGACTTGATCCCGCAGCCGGCGCTGGAAGGTTAGCTGTGACAGACGAGGTAGCGGGGTTGGAAGTCGCAGAGCCGAAGAGGCCACCGACTTTGGGGGCAGAGTCTCCGGTTTTGGGAATGCCAAATCCATTACTAGTGCCAGACTTTGCTCCAAAACCGAATGAGGAAGTCTCGGAGGGCTTGTTAGTAGAACTATCGGTAGAGCTGCCTAGTTTGAATCCAGAAACTGTTGTTCCAGTAGTCGACGGGGCAGGTGCTGGTGCAGACGAACCAAAGGAGAAAGATTTACTTGCATCTTTCGACGCGCTGCTTGATCCAAATCCTGAGAACATTGACTTTGGAGCTTGTTTGGAGCTGTCTGCTGTAGCTGGAACCGGAGCACTTGTTGTTGATCCAAAGAGACCGGAAGGCGCCGACGAGGTGCTGCCAAACATTGGCTTTGGAGCCTCAGCTGGCTTAGACTCTTGTTTTGCACCGAACAGGCCTGTTGATGCGGCTGATGGTGCGGTAGAGGAGGAGCCGAAAGAGAACGTGGGCTTGGCTGGCTCAGCTGGCTTGGATGCGCCGTTGGCAGGAGCGGATCCAAAGGGATTTGACGACCCAGATGGATTCGAGAACGAGAACGACTGTTTTGAAGCGTCGGCTCCCGCAACAGGCGCAGTAGTTGACGACCCAAAGATTGATGAAGGAGCAGAGGTACTGCTGGAGCCGAGCGCGCTCCCGAACGAAAACTTCGCCGGCTCGCCTGGCTTTTCCGGGTTCGCAGAAGCAGAGCCAAACAGGTTTGACGATGGCGGGTTGGATGACCCGAAGCTGAAGCTCGGCGCTGTCAAGTTAGCATTTGAAGAACACATGGATCGCTATCGCTACATACTCTGCCCGCTATTTGAGGAGGATGCGCCTCCGAAAGAAAATCCCGTATTTGCTGCATTGTTAGCTATAGACACTCTGCAACTGGATCAGTGCATACATACACATTCTTCACACAGCTGCTGATGGATCACGTCGACGACTGTCCGCTGATGATCGATGACTAGCTGCAGAGCTTCGAAGTTCAATTTTTCTGCCGACGCGTGAACGCAGGGTAACATACACAAGTTACGTAGGGTAACAATTGGTTGCTATGGCATACACGAATGCACAGTTGCGGCGCATATGGCTATGTACGTAGCTGTCGCGTTGTGGCACAAATGCACTGTGATTGTGCATTGCAGCAACTATTACCCTGCTAATAACGCTCCGGGTAAGCGCATCGTTTAGAATCGGGCGGCGGCTGTGATTGGCTGGACATTTACACGGAACGGGCAAGGCGTGCGTCATAGATGCCTGCACGATGATGCCATTGCGGGCGCCTATAGTAGCGTAATTAGGCTGCTGTGCTGAACGCCACAAAATTGGGCCTAATCCTAAACGCGACCAAATACGAGTGGCTGCACGCTACTCAGCGAACTTTAGCAGGCCAAACTGGTGTGACGTGTATCTTTTACCCGGCTGGTGCTCTATTTGATAGACTGTTTTTAAATAATTCTTCTTAGATCGTGGGCGCGCCACGCATGTGTGGCGTACCCGGCTTAATTATGATGTTTTATTATATTTATTATTTTTCTTGCTATTTTGATTTTTTTAGTGCATATTGTGTGCTTAGGCTTTGACGCCTGCGGAAAAAGAGAAAAGTGTGTTCTCGGTATTACCTCCCCGCGGCAAGCACGCGATAATGGATCAGGGTTTTAGAGACCAGGCCAACAGCGCAAGACGCTGGAAAAAGCATAAGGGCGATAAAACACGACTAGGAGAAACCCAAAAAAGGACCCTTTTTAATTCTCATTCCTTTAATAACTCTCCGTGCCGCTTCGTTTCCTGCTTGTCTTTACTATACTTTTGTATGTTATGTATTCTGGCTATCCCATTCCAGCTTTCTATAATAGTTAAGTCTTTGGGTTTCTTTGCAGCATCAAATGCAAGACGGCTTAAGGCCACCAACATTAGAGCTAGCCGCGTATAAGTCGGAGGAGGACTCAAGGCCGAATCCAAAGGAAAACAGTCAGGAGAAGTGTGCAGTCGCAGGCAACAGTCTCGAGAAGGGTTACAAAGTAGAGTGTACGTACATAGAGCGCGTGCCAAAGTCGAGCACCGCTACAGCAGTGACATTGCCTACATTACCGACATCGCCAAAGTCGCCGCTGGTATTTCCGAAGCCACCACCGAGTCCCACAGACCAGCGCAAGATGCAGCGCTACATTGACGACACAGACGCCGCGGTGGCAAGTCTGCCGTCTGTGGACCAGGTGCATTCGCAGATTTATGTGGACACGGACGTGCCGTCTGGCGAGTTGCCGCCGTCGTTGATCGATACGTGTTTAAAGGACTTTATCGGCGAGGAGAAGGCGTTTGCCCTGCAAAAGGAGGCCAAGAACATGCAGGACGGACTGGCAGCTATTCTGGAACGCATTCTTAAAGTCAAACATGAATACGAGAAGCTCGAGGGAGAGAACAAGTTCCTGCAGGACTACATAGGCAATTTGATGTCAACAAGTAAGATGCTCGGCCGGCCGCAGGAGTAATCGTGTGATCAACGTCCAGCATTTCAGCCCAGTTTCCTGCATTTTACGCGATCGGCGTCGCGTCTGTGTTTTATCCCTTGTATTTTGGAAAGGCGGCGCATTTATTTTACCAGTCGTTACAAGTTAGTACTTGTTGTATCATTATTCAGGGCGCATAGCCCTTGTCCACTATCAGGAGTTAATAATCTTTTTTTGTTTGGAGTCTGTACGATGCGTACAGTATATAATAGTATTAAATACATTCATAAACGTTATCAAACATATTATGCTCGCGTTCGCCCCGTTGGCCCGTTTTGAACATTGCACACTTCAAACGGTTGCGACCTTGAAACTGACGTTGAGAATGACAGCTAGAAGCAGCACACCACACAAATCAGCGTTATGCCAACACAAACACGGAATTTTTGCGGGCTTGTCAAACGCTCAATGACCGACGTCTGCGCTGGCTCCGATGCTGTGTAATTTCTTGAGCTTCATGGGCTCGGTTAGCGCAGCCGTTAGATGTCAGTTGGCAGTTGATAGTAGTCACATTGATCATCATCATCATACCCTCCTAAATAGCCGTAACGCAGCTAGCACAAAGCTAAACACAATAACCACAACCCGACACAGCGCGGGAGCTGGCCCGAGACGGTTTGCCAGCAGAACGCGTATCTGCCCTAGATCAGGACCGCCAGCCAGCACCATTGTCGCGGGAGCTCCGTATCGGGGCTAGTACTGGCTAGCCGCTAACTGCGCGCAGTTAGCGGCCGCTGCTAGGTCGGAAACTCGCCGGAGCGTGGCTGCCTGAGATGCTACCGGCGGCTTTTTTTGCTATTTATCTTGATAGTGAGCGTTCACTGGTCGGCTGCACGAATAGGGGACCTCTTTAGAGATTGAACTTTTAGTGGACCTTCGCTATCTCTTGCCATTGTGACGGTGTCGCTAGATTGTAGATCGGGCACGCGGACCGCCCTTAGGCCGCCAATGCTATATCCCTGCTGCAGCGGAATAACAGCGGAACCGCAGCCTGCTGGCCAGCCGCCGGCCCCGTATCGCGCAGATTCAGCAGAGGTCGCCGTTGTGGCTGCATTTGTGGCCGCTGTAGTGGTGAGGTAAGAAAAGCGTGGCAGCAGCGTGGGATTTCGACGTTCAGCGTGATCTCAGCAATCGATCCGTATTGAAATTTGGCGGCCGACGTGCCCGTGATTTCTCGCCCGTCTCGTTGCCGCCAGATCGGTCGCCGCCAGCGCTCACATCGACGTCGGCACACTCACAAATGTAATGTGGTTCACTCACACTTGGCCTCCATCACGGCACAACCACTCCATTTTTCAGCGTCGTCCGGTGTTATTCGCCAGCCATAGGCCTAGGCCATTGCGCTCTCGCCAGCACCCCTAGACTCTGCAAGGCGTTCCGCGCGGCTCGGCTGTTTGCCTTCTGCGTTTATGCTTTATGGCCAGACCTCGTGCCATTTTGGTTTTTGGTTTTGTGGTCCCGTTTGCTTTCCGCTTGCGGTTTGCGTGTGCTTCTGTCACGTTGCGCAGATTCAGGCCTACATGTGACTTTCCCCTTTGCGCAATTTTTTTCCCCCCTGAACGTCTGGGCGCCTCAGAGTTTAATCGCCAGGGGCTACGCGCCGACGCGTAGTCGCGCGCAATCGGCACGGACGCGAGCGCGCGCGTACACGCAGCCGGCCGAGAAGCACAAGCATTTGGCGGTTCGCAGACAATCCACATTGAAAAAGGGACGCTTGGTTTCCGCTCGAAGAGATGATCAGTTTACCCTGATATCACGAAATATCGGCTGAGACCCTATTTCGCGAATACTTTGTTATAGCACTTCTGATACGAGTCTCTTTCACACAATGCTTGTAGATGCATGGTACCGCGGCAGAGGTGCAAAGTTGCGACTTGATGGTACTATCTGCTTAACCACCGAATCGTTTTGCGTCAGCGCTGGCTGCGAGGTCTCACTTCGTAGTATGACTGGCGGTCTGCAGGCGAGACTGAGCCTGGCAAACCACCAGCCAAAACTAATGAGTCCTGTCGTGGAACTGCGGCACGATGTTGCGGGGACAAGATTTGGATCTGCACCTGGTCCGTTGTGTTCGCCGGCAGGGCCTGTTTTTCAGTAGAACGAAGTTTAGTCTAATTCAGTTCAATTTAATTTAATTCAATTCAATTCAATTTAATTTAATTTAATTAATTCTATTCTATTCTGTTCAATTCAATTCAATTAATTCAGTTCAATTAAGTTTACTTAGTTTATTTGAAACGGCTGTGCAGCGGCCTGGCGACGGTGACAATGAGCTACGTAAGAATGATGAAAATGGCATGCCAATAACCGCTGGAAAAGCGTTGGCAGCATCTTCTGCAGAAAAAAAACTGCATATGCATCATCAAATAGATAACCATCAAGTTCAACCCGAATTGACACTGCTAGCGCCCAAGGTCTTTGAATGTCTACTTGAAGCGGTCATCGCCAGCCAAATCACACCGCAGAAGCGACATCTTCTGGTAACTGTTATGTGCAGAAATGTGGTTGAGCACGATCATCAGCATGAAAACTTGCTGCACAATCAGCATCACCACCGACGCGGTGTTCAGAACAGCTTCGAACCCTGCGCGTTGGCTGGAAGTTGATACTGGGAAACTATGTTCAGCATGGCCTGGAGCCACCTGGTTATCAACAGAAATCGTCGACAGCGGGCTTGCCGGGCCCATTGATGCTACGCCAGCTAGCGTTTCGTAGTGATGAGTGTCTCAAAGCCGGTCTGAAGAACAGAGTCTGAAAAAGTAGGATGTCTGGCTTCGTTCCACCCATAATGCTTGCACAGCGCCCGTCCAGACGCAGCCGAGTTGGCATATATGGCACATCATAATGGCCTTGTTGAACTGCCTCATGAACAGCTCCTGCTGGTGCATATTCGCCAATGAGCTGGCTACATGTTGTCAGAAACGAAATACCCTCAAACTGGCTGTCGACTTTGCTCAAAGACTTGTCAACCACGCCGCCGTCGAAATCAACCTTGTCAAAGACGGTGTCTAACTGTGAACTTGCCTCCTGAGACCGAACCATATTTGTCCACGTGAACTCTTGAGAATGCGCTGTTCTGGGCGATTCTTCCAAGAGCATCCCCACAAGTGACTACTGACGTAACTGCGAAGAGCAAGCGCCTCTAAGCGGATCATACGCCTTCGTGATCGAAGTTCGAGTGCATTTCCTCATGTTTACAAAACTTACCCTGCCTGTAAAATGATGGCTCGTCGAAAGCCGAGATCTGACATACGCCCAAAGTCCGTTAATTATGACGAGTCTTAACCATAGAGAAGAGCGGCTGTTAACGCAAAAAGGCATTAGCTTGTACAGATACCGAGTTCAAAAGCCGAATTGCCTGACTTGCCTAGTGGCCGCCAGTCTTGTCAAATGGTTCATGTCTCGACGACCAGAACTGTGGAAATTAAATCGCGAACTTGTCGAAAGAAGAACAGTTAACAGCACGTGGCACTAGCCATTAGAAAATTAGCATTCCTAAGCATATTATATTAAGGCCCATACGACGCAGAATTTTTTGTTTTCGGCAGGTGACGCAACAGTTTGCGATCGCAACCTCTCGTGATGGAGTTTACGATAATCTAAGGTGGTTTATAACACTGCTCTTGCAAACTAACCACCATGTGTGTCATTTGTGTGACCATCACGCGATTTAATCTCCTAGATGAACGCTGACTATGGTGAATGATATTATTACTCAGATCTAATTCGTCTTGTAAACAAAACGCCGGTAGCCAATTAATTCACTCAATAAATCGTAACAAAATGGCAAATATTCCAAAGATTAACAAACAAAAAAAAGGATGCTTTTGGCTTCCAGATGCACTTCCATTTGTAGACTTCTTTATTTTGCTCTCTAGCTCTCAAGTCTATTAACTCACTTCCCCTCTCGGGCAGTCTGCCTCACAACCTGCTGTAATATTCTCATCTTCCGCAAATATTCTGCGTCGACTAGCAGCAACTAGCTACCCCCACTATTTAACGGTGAAAATACTTGATCTCGAAAGGCCTCGTGCAGACGTAGGCAATCGCGGCAAAGCCAAAGGCGAGCTCAAAACCAATGTCTCCGGGAATCTTCGCAGCAAGAGGACCGGTGAACCAGGACTGATACATTCCTACGACGGCACCACTAACACCGGCACAGAATGCAAAAAGGGCAGCAAGTCCGACGGGTAGGCGTGAAGGCTTGTCATAATCCTCAGCAGTATATCCGGCGAATCCGCGCTTAAATAGAAAATGGTCAGGGAGTGCAATTGCCTCGTAGATGGCCAGCCAGTATCCGATCAGATTCATGAAGTTGTTCATGTATGAGTCAAAGTCATAATATGCCGGAATCGCAATCGCGATGGTCACTCCAGTGGCAATCGCGGTCCAGAGGATTCGTGGTACACGCGAGAAGTAATGCGAAACGGTCTGAACCGACAGAGCAACAGAGTACATGTTCGGGCAGTTGTTTGCGACAGTCGACAATCCCATCAGAACCAAGCAGAACTGGCCGAATCCGTTCAGGGAGTCCTCGACCAGGACTGCATAGTAGAGTCCACCGACACTGTTCTCAGCGTAGTTCGCCGCGAATCGTTCGGAGCTAAGGGTTCCGCTCATGCAAGCGGCTCCTAGAATTTGTACAAACAACAAAGGGGCGCACAATCCGGCAAAGATGGCAAAAAAGATGCGTACTTTCGAGGTATTCTTGGGCTGGTAAACGACATAGTCGCTGGCGTAACTAGCCCATCCGGTCGAGTATCCGAAGATAGACGCACCAAACGATAACACACTTCCGGCCTCAATTCGTCCAGTCTCGAGCGTGCCGACAGTGAAAGCCTTGCTCATAGTCAAACGGGCAATCATGATAATGAAGATGATCGCAGTAGGCACCCAACTCCATCGCTCGTACATGTGGACGACTCTGTATCCAAACAGCGTGATTATAACAGTGATTATGGACACAACGACAACACCACCCCACGGAGGTAATGGATGTCCAGTGCTGTTCACAGTATGCAGAATCTGAGCGGAGGTAACACAATTAAGAGCACTCCAACCGACACAGGCAATGCAGTTCAGAACAGCAAAAACCTTGACACCATGGTATCCGAACCAAAATCGGGACAAGATCATCTGCCGCAGACCAAATTGAGGACCAAACAAAGAAAAGAACGCAACAGGAGTAATTCCAAGGATAGTAAAGAAGATAATGGTCAGGACAGAGTCCCAGAACCCCATGCCAAAGATGGCGATTCCGAGCGTGCCCATTGAGAACGTCGCGACGACCATATTTGCGGCAAACCACATGGATGCCGCGTTCCACAGTGAGTTGTCAGTCTGCTCCTCCTCAGGGACACGCTCGATTCCGCGCACCTCCATCTGGAACCGACTAGCGATTCGCTGGAACTTTGCATATACAGAATCCCCCTGAATGAACGTATCCTCAAACACAACGCCCTTCTCGACCTCGGTGGGAACGTTCGACTCCGGCTGGTAGTCGCCAGAAGCCTCAGTCTTAGACTTGTTGTCTAGAGACAACTGTTCAGCAGCGTATTGATCCATGAGTTGAAGATGGAGAATGCACTAACTCTCTAGCTGGAAGCAAAAATATTTGAAAGAGGATAAGAATTGGAAGTAAGTCGTCTGCAACAAATCTTTGAATGCGCCAAAACCTTCAAACCAACTTTCCAGAATGAAAGGATTATATAGATATTTCTGCAGGACTTAGGTGTCCCTCAGCAATCAACGGAGGCATCCGAAGCGTCGCTATCTAAGATTGCACTATGAGCTGCGTAAATCAACCGCGATAGATAGAGCCTTTTGCCGCCTCATTTGTTTTAGTCTGAAAACAGGCCCTTTCCTGGATGTATAGATATCAGGACAGGCTTTATCGTGCATTAAACTTTTACAAGGCTACTAAACTATGCTCAGACTGCGATACTAACGCCGCAAACGTGATCAAGGTCTTTTTTCAGCCCTCCCTTACTCGCTAGTTCTTGCAAGGTTGGTTGACCGACGAGCGATTTTTTGCCTTTGCTCTCTTACAAATTTCTCTTTTCTCTAGATCACATTTAGGTCGGACGTAGCAATTTCCAGCAAATTTGCTAGTGCGGAGTTTTACGTTGACTCATTTCATTTCTCTGGTTTAATTCGTCTCGTGCCCGTTGGGAGAAGACTAATTTGGGTGCTAATTTGGTTTTATTAGGTGACACCAAAACTCGCTTAAACTTTCTTGTACAACCTCATCGAGATGATGATGACAAAAGCCAACCCAACCTCCGAGCCGAACATCATACGAGACAGCCACATCTTCATGGTTATCAATTCTTTGCAAAACTTTGGAATCTCTATGGACTGATCAAGGGCAGCAAATTTTTAGACGGAGAGAAAATAACGCAATACGTTAATGCGTAGACTAAAAAAGTAAAAACTCTGTGTGCTGTCTGAACCTAGATGGCGTCGGTGGCGTTCTTGTTAGTCTGCCCTCGATAGAGACTAGGGAACCTTCCAAAAGCCGCAGACCATCTCAAAACAAGTAAAGAAGTCCAAGAAAACCACGAAAAGCTGGGACAACGGCGAATGCAGCTGCCCTAACCACAGATGTTCAAAGTAGCCGCGAATCCTTATTCGGCCAAGTCCGTCGGAATGTTTCACCATTCTGTTCTTTTCCTTTTTTTCTATTCTTCGGCCTTGATTTTTTGGCGTTAATGCGAGCATCAACCACGCGTTATCAACGGACTAGATTATAGGTTTCTATTGAAGGTTTTGCTGTCATGGTCTTTTGGATTTGTACGATATCAAATTGTCATTAGCTAATCTGAGTTCTGTTCTGCGTTGATCGTCGAACTAGAGATATACCAGATACCCTTGAGTTTCACACTATTATTAGAATTTATTGGAAGGAGCCACTCTGGTGAAGACCGAAAACGAATGCTTGATCCGGATACGCAACTCGATTTTAGATTTCACCGGTCCCCGGACTATCTCCTGTCGGATTCGAATCCTTCGAAGGCTCGGCGGTCGTCATGGTTTCGTTGCCGGCCTGCTCGGGGGCGGTCGCCCTATATGGCGCCAGCCTTTGCGAAGCACAAAGCCAGAACAAGTCAAGGTCGATCGTTTCGACCGGACCTGTTGCTTGTCCTGGCCTACTCACACTTGATCCGGGCTGCCTTCCACCTAAATCTGAGCGGCAAGTCCATATTTTCAGACAAATTCAAGTGGCCTCCGTTCGCAACCTTCAACAAGAAGTCGAAAAGCAAAGCGGGCAAAATTTCTGAAATCGATACCTCAGACGAATCGAACATTGTAGATGCTGTTGGTGACCATTGCCAGCGCAGTCGCCATTATAATTTCAATGATTCAAATATCCACAATTTTGTGAGGCACAAATTTTATCCTAGCTACGAGAGGAACGAAAAATCCAGGCGTGGAAAAGATGTCGACGCATGCTCCATCTCAAGCGGAAGCGCGGTACGTACTAACAAAGATGCGGCCCCCCCGCGTACCCGTTCAGGGCTTTCTGCCTCCTCGGTGACTCTCGCAAAGCTTATCAATATTCTAGGCGCATCGACTCCTCCTTTTGACATTAAGCTTGGCTATACGGATATGTCCGATACCGAAAATTACGCTCCTCCATTCTCGCCTGAGAGCTACCGACTGCAGGCACTCGCTATATTCGAAGAAGACCCCAGCGTTTAATTTCTACGACTATTGCTGTCACCCGCTTATCTCTAGCTTTTTCGCAAAATATTTCATCTGCTCGGAGATCTCTTGATATCTTTCCCTCCCATTCCTTTGATCCAGTTACTGTTTCTTTTTTTTTATAATTCCCCTCTTTCAGATTTGATTTTCGTTCGTAAGTCTAGTCTTTCTGGATCTTTTTTGAGTTGACAAAAGTATATTGTATATGCATCCAAACTTTCTCATTATCTATCTAATCAATACCCGAGGACTTACGTTGCATGTGCTTTCTTTCATTCTTGGTATTTGTTCTGCATTTGCCTTGTATGTACATTCACGTCTCGTTTGCATAGTGTATTTACACTTCCATCATAGTTCTTAAATCGATCACAATTATGCCTATTGATGTTAGTAACATTCTCCATAACAAACATAAAGATACTTACGAGGTAGTGGTACTCTTGCCGATTGTCACTTGAGCGCTCGATATACTCACGCTCCAGCATCGCATCTATCCGCTTCTTGATTAGAGCAGGATTCGGCTGAAAACGGCTTGACAGTTGGCTTGTGATCTCTGCCACTAAAAGATTATGATCCATCACCTTCCTCGCCCTATTATCAGTTAGAATGAGCTTATGCCAGAAAAAAAGTCGACATACTTCATGATTCGGACAATTGCAGCGTCTGTCTGATATCTCCGCTGCTGTTCCACCTTGTCCAGGGTGTCCTTCCGCTCAGAATCAGTCTCGGTCTTATTCATGTACGCTACCGTCGGAAATGCTATTCGTCGCAACTTCGATTCAAATCCTTTGTTGAAGCAAAAGCTATCTGTCGGTTTGATATCTTTAGATTTGGGTTCTTTCAGCAAAATCTTGGCCTTTGGCGCAACAGCCAGTGACTGCAGATTTCTGATCAGCTCTATTTCTGGGATCGAGGAGCTTTGACGGATTTGCTCGAATGTTAAATACTCGTCGTCTGCTACGTCGTTGAAGAGCATCAAGATAACCATAGCATAAGTGGATACGTTCAAGTCATGCTCTCTCTTTCGATCCTTCAGCGTGAATCTCACGGTGATATCTGCGTTGCCCATATTGGGGTTCCATGTCAACGATCGTCCGCTATGTCGGTCCTTATAAAAACGCTCGAACGAACTTTTTATCCTCTCTATCTCTTGCGGAAAAACGCATTTATGTTCCGACACGTTGGCAAGAGTAACCGGCCAATTGTTCGAAGTAAGGACGTTGACGGAGATCTCCAGGCGTTTCTCCTCGGGGTCATCAACCCGCTCCATATACCGCTTATAGTCTTGCATCATGTCATTCGAGACCTTCATGTCTTTGAACATCCCCTCCAACTTTGTTGTGAACGAATAACCAACCTCCATCTTTAATTTTGCAATCATCATCCTTTCGGCATCGTCAGAAACAGAGCGCCCACCAAGTAGACGTTTGGCCAAATGAGTCTTATAGTATGTTTCAAACATATCCTTATCGGATATGTATCGGAAAAGAGCAATAGCCTGGTCGAGCACGGCCTCTGCCTCGTCCTCTGTCTTCCCCTTGAGCCCCTTTTTTAGATTCTCATCAATAAAGAGTGATAGGAACTCACTGGCTCGATCCATTTTATTAATAAACACCGAAAATGCATTGGTCAGCGCAGTTTGAATTTGATTGTCGCGGTCCATCGTCTCATTCAATATCCTGTCATACTTCTCTTTGAATGATAGCACTGTCTCGACCCACTTGAACGCCGCTCTTGTCGCAGCATTTTGCTTCGGAATTGGCTTTCCATCTGCCATTCCTGTTGTCTTGGGAGCTTCCTTCTCAGCTTTTAGTTCTTCCAATGCGTCATGATTTATGCTTTGTCCCTCCGCGATGACTTTCTCGGACAAATAAGCCTTCAGATCAGTTTTGTCCGGATCCACTCTCTTACAAAGTCTGTAAACAAGCCTAAGATCATCGAGTTTGTCGTTGTTGATCATAAACAGTACGCCTGATGATTCTAACCGTATTATAGAAGAGAGATTCCTCGTAATTAAATTCTCCTCCACAATCTTTGTGATTTTCATTTCTGTGGAAAGTGATAGATATGACATTGCCCTGTCATGCTCTTCTATTAATCGTCGTTCAGTCTTCCAAAAATACTGGCTCGAATCACATTCTTCCAGTAGTCGTTGAGCTTCTTTTGCATAGAAATCGACTGAACTAGATAGGAATAACGGCTCGAAAGATCGGGAATAGACTGTTTCGCTTTCAAACTTGTCATCAGCAAGTGATTCTAGCATCAAGACGCACGATTTGATCGCCATAGTATCAATCAAGTCACCGTTCCGCTCTAATTGAATTTGGTCTAGAATTATAGCGTACAGCCGCATATCCACATTGTATTCTGAATTCCGAATAACGCTATCCCGAAACAAAGCGAGTCCTGCGTCATATATTAAAGGCAGCTGTAATTCTCTGCAATACACTCTATCCTATAGATTTTATAAGCATCCAGTTATTGCAATTTAAGAGAGAATACTGCGCGCCAATAAGACGACAACTTACCATATACATGAGTATATCGCTAATCATTCGCATACATAGACAGTGATCATCCCATTGTGACTTTACGGCATTCAAAAATTTCATACCGCCCTCTCTGGCGTCAATGCTCCTACTGGGAGTGTTTGTAGTTACGCCGCCAACCGCACCTGCAGCAACAGCATCCTGGCTTGATCCGTTCGACTTGGAACCATCGACAACCATGGAAAGAGCTGCGTCAGCTGATGTGACACTGATCCCAATCATCAATGGTACAAGCTCAGTTTTGACAACTTCACATAGGTGGTCACCGATGAATCCTTTGAATGAGTTGTATAGTTTTTCAGCGTACTTTTTCAAGACAAGCGTGTATGCGGTTCTGTAGAGCTCTTCATAGGACAAACGGGACGCATTCTTGCGATACATCTCTTCCATAGCCGTCGATAAGACTGTCCACGATTTTTCGAAATTGACCTCGGTCGAATCGCGCTAGATGCGAAAGAAAAATATTTAGTACTCAGATGAAGCAGTGTGGGTAACTATAGAACAAAATAGACCAGAGCACTCATTGCGCCGTCCGACCCTCTAAATTTAAAAAAGTACTAACGTTCCGAGGAGGCCGCATCTTGATGCGAGATTTACCGCTCGACATGCTTCCTGATAAGCCGAATCTGCTAGACGAGCGGAAAATGAGCTGTGAGATTGTTAAATGAGCAAACCTTTCGCAATATCACAGAAACCTGCGCTACGATACATATGCAATCAGAGAATAGTGTAGATGAAGGAGAGTATGACTTAAAAGGATGCAAGCGACCAGAACTTAGCTTTAAATAAAATGTAAGAAATATAGATACTACATGGATATGAATGAGTTTGCGCCTTGGTGTTCGGTCGAACAGTCTCCCATCGGTCACGCATAAATAACGCTATTTGCGTAAATATACGGCATATACGTCAAAATACTGAACTTTATGATAACTGATATGAACTATCCTGTAAACCAACTACAACCTGGTTAATATCAATTACACTATTGTATTGGACAAAGACCGCAACAGAAGTTTGGAAAAAGTACAGCTAGACCAAACGATGATTGCCTTATTCAAAATATTAAATGTAAAGGTAGCTAAAATCAAATTAAACTCCAAATCTCCACTCCACTGAACACTGCACATTCTGACTTGATATATATTATCTGTATAAACAGAGCATAAAACAGAGCATAAAGACAAAAATGATCGAAATACATTAAAACCACATTCAAACACCTTTCCGAACTTATTTGTCATCTCCAGGTTGAAACTTCAAACTGACACTGTTGACACAATGTCTCTCGTCTATGGGAGTAGGAAAGCCTGTCAACATGTTAGTATCAAAAGACACGATGGCATAGATTAAACCTATGATGTCAGTTTCTCACCTTCGCCCTTAAAAATGTGACCGAGATGTCCACCACAATTTGCGCAGACCATCTCGGTTCTTGTCATTCCCATACTCCGATCTTCGATTCGCTTGATCGATCCAGGAATAGCGTCAAAGAACGCAGGCCACCCGCATCCACTATCGAACTTAGTCGTGCTCTTGTAAATGGGTGCATTGCAAGCTCCGCAGTTGTAAACTCCACTCTCGCTGTGGTGGTTGTATTCACCAGTGCCGGGTCGCTCGGTGCCTTTCATCCGCAAAACAGAAAACTGTTGCGGAGACAAAATAGCACGCCAATCTGCTTCACTTTTAGTGACGGGGTAAGATGAGTCTGCAGAGGAAGGCATATTTCTTTGAGGCGACGCAAAAGCTGAAAATAAACGCGATATGTACGATGAGTTTGACCGGGTGCTGTCTTGAAGGCTCATGAAACTTCGATAATAACTGGAATAGAGTACCGGCCGTCGAGCAGAGACTAGTGCTTGAGAAAGAGTAATTGATCTGGCAATAGCAGGTCTGACGAGAAAGTTCATCCACAAGAACCTTTATTCAATAATGAAGTAAATGAAATAAGTAAGGTAAACTGTAATGTCCTGTTTAAATAACTTCGTCAGTTTTACAAATTCGACGAAGCGGCGCAGATCTGGAGAATTTGTTACCCTGACGCGGAAATCCGCTGATAAAAAGCCACTGCATGATTTAGCAGCTCTCAACTACATATTTGCGATATTCAAATTCAGAGTAGATAGAACCAAATCTGAACGTACTTTCTTCTTCAATTCTATAGGATAACTCTTTTTTTTTGATAAGAAAATACAGAGGACGTCATGACGCGATATGACGCGTGGTGACACTTTCGTAATTTGTAAGTCACGTGGTAATAAACAATGCAACGCTCCAGCAACGGTGAAAGTTTACACAAAACAAACAAAAACTCGCGCAGGCTAAACTCAGTTAATTTTGTTTGAATTCAGGAAACACATCGTTCTTTTTTAATCAACTTTCAGCACAACTATCACCATTTTTCATTATTAGTTTCCGCGTCGTTGTTGTGGTGGAGCTTAGTTGCGTTTGTCTTCTAGTGTGCTAGACAGTTTGTTCGATTTTCTAGTACTTCCTGAAGCTGCTTTGCTAGCTTATGGCTTCCCTCTCGCCGGTGGTGTCGAGAAAGCCACTCTCTCATTGCTCTCTAGGTCTCGTTCATTCCCAGGGCGATTCATCAGCAGCTTCGCCTAAGCGACCGCACATGAATTCTCAACGACAGCCCCCTTATCATTCTGTAGATGCGTCCAAGGACAGAGGCGGTCACGCTTCGAAACGACAGCTGCTTGGCAAGTCGAGTGGCCCGTCTCCGCCGCCGCAGACTTCTGCAGCAGGTTCTAACAAAGCGTCCCATCATTCTGCACGACCAGAACAGGCAAATGCCAGCCGGTCTGTCCAGGATAGTGCTTTTTTAGAATATACAATGACTGCATCCAATTCTTTGGTTTCGAAGGTCTCTCGTGTCGCTGAGATTTCATCTGCGTCGGCTAAAGGCAAGCACAACAAAGTCAATTTAGGCTACGCGCGACATAGAACAATTTCTGGCGCAGGAACAGCTGCAAATAGTGGTTCGATTGTTTATCAGAGCGCAATGTCTTTAAGTACGTACATGCAAGGTGCAGGCGCTGAGATTATTCGTGAAGTGTCGGTGCCAGAGAAGCAGTCACGCGAACAGAACAGAGCTCGCGATAAAGATGGAGATGACATCGCATTGTATGAAAAGGGCCACGAGCGAGAGCGTGGTGAACATGTGGAGCGCGATCATGAGCGAGAGAAGGAGATTGAATCAATAAAATCGTGGCAAAGACAGTGGAAGAAGGTCTTGTCTACAAGTTCGTTCTACTTTGACGGTATTGACGAGAATCTACGAGAAAAGGCTAAAAAGCAACTTGCCACGTTTGGATCGGTAAGTCTCAACATTTGTTCACCTTATACTTATAAAATGGTCGCGTTTACTGAGATATCAGCGCGTTGAACCGTTCTTCCAAGGGAATATCACACACGTCATTACAAATCGGGCAACTCAAAATGCCGACTATCCCCCAACTGATGTCATCTATCAGGCGCGTCAGCGCAATATGAAACTATGGTCCTATGAGAGTATGCTATATTTTTATGCGAACTTCGAGTTGATATTATCCGCTAACATATTTAGAATTGCTTCGTTTTCTTTCACACCTTACTGAGAACCCTGCAGTAACAGTGGCGTCTGCCACGTCTGTATCGACTGCAACTGCGCGTACAATGGTACAAAGTGAAGTTAATACCAATTTATCGCGTTTGCTTCTTGAAGAGAAAATACATGGGCCCGCAGACAGTGACCCGCGTGCCCGTCGCGACGATTACCACTACTTCAAGGGTCCGTATATACATCTGCGAGATCTCTCTCAGTTTTATCGTCCCATAATGATCAGGGAGTATTCGAAAGTTTCAGATCCAGAGCTCGGCGATTGGCCTCAGTTTAGGCTCACTGGAATTGGAAAGTCACCATTTGTGCAGGACTCACGTCAAAGACGATCTGAAGAAGAAAACGAGACCGACGCGGCCGGTATTGCAGCTGCTGCCGTACTGAAAGAGCAACGTGCCCTTGCCAAAGCACAGGAGCCTACGCAGCGACTTCAACGTTCTAGACGCTTGGGAGTTGATGCTGAGGAATTCGACATCAATGAAGACGAGGACGATGAGGTTGAGCCTGAGGAACAGTCGGAGGAACATCGCGCTAAACACAAGCGTAAGATGACGGAGGGCGACTTAAAGGCTAATAAAGTTGCACGAAAGCCGACTTTCAGCTCTGTGGCGGCAGGAAGAGAGGGACATGAGCGCAAGAAGAGCATACTTAGCCCTATAAAGATGACCTCAGTCAGAGCGAATAGCCCAATAGTGCAAAACACTGTTGGTTCTGTTGGAACGTCAAAAAGGCTGGGACGGATCGCGTCGAAAAAGAACTACTATCCTGGCAACGGTAATATGGAGGTGGTAGCCTCTGGAATTAACATGTCTATGGTCACCTCCAACGTGAAGTCGATGACACAGTCCGGCGGTACAGCCAATGGTTTAGGAGCCAATACATCGCAGACACAGAGCAAAGAAATGAATAGCTTGAAGCGTAAGATATTCGAGCGAAAGATCAGACCCCCATCTGTCCCTAATGCAGCGGTCAGGAAAGAGGCAGTTGCAGTGAAAGAAATGCGACCTGGGTATTGTGAAAATTGTAAAGACAGATTTGACGACTTTGATGAACACACAAAATCACGAAAGCATAAGAAATTTGCATTGAACGACGGTAATTTCACAGATCTGGATGCTTTGCTGAAGGTGCTAGGAAGACGGCCCAGGTCTGTGGTGTAGAGCAGCAAAATAGGAAGGATAGCGCAAGCATAGTTGAAATTGCATTGCATTGCACTGAGCATCAGGTATTGGATATACACTTGCATGGTACTCTGTATTATTTCATTTCTTTCTCAGTACTCTGTACTATCTTGTTTTCTTTTTCAATGGGATATAACAGACAATAGGCAGAGTCAGAGTCAGACGGGTCGGAGAAAAACTTCATTATTCTAACATTTATGACGATGATTATGTATTTTTATATTATGATTTACCTTCTTTAGTTGCTGTAATTAATTTGTATGCACATTGACGTTATGAAGTTTCAATCTTGTTGATCAATTCACCTTGGATTGCTGCGCCATTATGAAATTGAGTGAATAATCATCAATCTGTTAACAATTGTTCTATTGTCGAGTAAGTACGATATGTCATATATATTTGTGAGTTTCTCCAAAATTTTCGAAATTCTGCATTTGAAGAGATCTTACTTCGTGATTTACTGTTATGAATCTTTCTTCGAACACACCAAAAATCGAGATTACATTTTCAACGAATTACATATTGCGATTACCAACCTGGAATTTTTGTGACCTTTAAAGGAAGGCTTCCTTCAGGCCGGAACGTGATGACAAAGGTTGAGCCAGGATTTTGATCCGGAGTCGAGAGTTCAAACTTGTAACGTCCGACATAACTTGCCAGAATGGACTTTAACTCTAGTTCAGCCATTCTAAATGTAAGAATGAGTAAATAGCTGCAAACCGTAATATATGGACAAAAGTTAACAAAGTTTTACTTACTTGCGTCCGACGCAGGAACGTGTGCCTTGCAGAAATGTCATATATCCATAGGCGTTCTGAGACTGCTTGCCGTTCCATCTTTCAGGTTTGAACTCTTCCGCATCAGGTCCCCAAAGCTCCATGGACTTGTTTAAGGCAATCGGAAGCAGCTGCAAAACGGTTCCCTTTTTGATAAGTGTTCCCTGTACTTCCGTATCTTCGACAGCTTCCCGAACGGCCACGGGAACTATAGTGAAAAAAAGGTATCAGTAAGACATCTGAATTTAATGAGGCCACGAATGCGGCATACTTGGGGCAAAAAATCGTAGCAGCTCACGACAAATGTTATCAAGGCCCTTGGACTTTTCGAGATCGTCGTAAGTGTTGATATCTGAAAGTCCATTGGGGAAGTACTCTCGCACTTCATTGCGCAACTTGTCCTGCATTTCTTGTTGGCGAGCCAGGGTCAAAAATGCCCACCCCAAGGTACTAGATGTAGTTTCGTGGCCAGCCACTAAAACTATTCGAAGTTAGTACAATAAAGGAAAAGGCAGATATTATCACTTACAGGTCATCATCTGGTTTACGATCTCGGGGGCTGTCCAGTTGTAGCTTTTATCTCTGATAAAATAGGTCAGGATGTCTGACGGTGGCTTCTCAGGATTGAAAGACGGGCTGTTGACCTCTTCGTACTTTGCTGCTACGGCATCAGCGCAGGTTTTGAGGAAAAGATCCTTGGAGTTCTGAATTGCCCGATTCCTTTTGAGCGGCAGGTATTTAAATCCTGGGACGAACGAGTGCAAGGCGAAAAAGAGGGGAGCGTCGGTGGGAGAGGCCATTGTCAGGTAGGCCTTGACAAGCGCATTATTCTCCTCGTCGATAGCATGAAGGTTGACACCGAAACTCGCTTCGCCTATGATGTCAAGTGTGAGTCGGGAGAAGAATGGAATGACTTCAACGATCGAGGTACCGGTGGGACTGCTCGAGTCAATTATATCCATGGCGAACTGAATCTTCTCCATAAAAAGTGGCATCATGGCCTTAATTTGCGCCAAGCCTAGTGCTGGAGCAACGATCTTGCGCTGATGTTTGTGCTCCTCACCTTCGGCGAAAAAGAGACCGTTACCAAGAATCGCAGCGAAGGCACGGATGACCGTTTGAGGCTTTGCAAACTTGTATACTTTGCTATTCAGGATCTCCACGTACGCGGGAAGTGAGTTCTGCAACCGTTGGCGATAGATCAACATAAATAGCATATAAAGCTACTCACCGGAATAAGGTTGTCCATCCCGAATACACCCTTGAACCTCAGGAACGTCAGATCCGGGTGCTCCTTCGCCAGCTGGAGACCAACCTCAAAGTTATGGTCAAACCAATAGTTGCAAAAACTGCCAACCAACCAATGGTTTTTCTTCGGCGCCGGCAAATGCCGGTATGGCGATATGTATTCTGGGTAGATGAATATCCAGTAAAACAGTCTCGCAACGAACATGGTCACGAAAATGCCAATGTACAAGAATATTCCCACCGCAACTGAGCCGACCGGCGAGTACAGCTTGTGGTAGCCATATTCGACTGCAAAAGATGAAAGCAGCATCAAATTCACGCTGACCATTGCTGATTTCTCTATTTAATCAAATCCACCGCTGTGGAGAACTGGGAAAATTGGTGGTCAAATTAGTGTACACAAATTGTGAGGTGGAGTAGTTAGAAAAAGAAAATAACGCCGCTGTCTGTTTTATTCAACATATCTATCCTACAAATCTAACAAAAAATCGCGCGCGTTAGATCTTTCAGGGCTTAGCAAACTCAATTTCGCGCGCGCGTGAGAGCTAAATATTGAGTAATACTGCTGTCATCCATCAGCTGTGAGGAGATCTGCTTAAGCGGACACACTCTAACATATGCCCGTTTATCGCTTCTATAGGCTAGTTGGCAGATCAGAGATTGATAAAATTGATTTCCGAGAAAACCTATCTGAGATCTGGTGTCACAATCGTCAATCTATAGATCTGGCCAAATGCAAATGTTACCCTGTTGTGGGCCAGGAGAGCTCATCTTGTCGAAGACATGATTGGCCGGTATATGCGAGCTTAAACCGTCGGCAAAAGGCGTTCGCGCCTCGTATTAATTTATCAACACACTAAGCCGAGTCGGTCACGAACGGCGTATGGTCTGAAGTCGGGCAACGAATTCGTCCGACACGTCCGACACCTTGACAGGCTTCACCTGCACGAACCTGCACGACCTTTGTGTCTGCGGTCTTGGGCTCACGTGCTCAATGCTCGTTTGTTCGGGCTTGCTGCGACCAGCAGAGAATGTAGTTGTCACTAAGGACTCAGTAATGGCGCTGAGCTTACGTCGGGAACATTGAGCTGTTAAAAATTGACGATGCTCGGCAAGCTTCCAGCTGGACGAGCTGTGATGTTGAGCACCTTGAATTGGCTGAAGCAAGAATATGTCGTCCAGCCGTAACGTCGATGACGTGTGAGTGCTAACGGCCTCGCACAATAGCCGTCTGACAGAGCAAAAAGTATTTTACATCAGAAGCTTGTTTAGGCGTGTTGGCTCGCAACGCTAGAATACATTGTGGGAAAATATCGGCAGTGTCCTGTCTCATCGTTTGCCGTTTGCCGCTACTGGTCAATTGTCAAGGCAACTTTAGATCTACGAAAGTCAGCCTTCGCAGGAAAGCGCAAGAAAGCGCTTAGACTTTCCAATTGAGCATCATGGTAGACCAGCCTCACACGGCCAGCAGTGGGTAGCTAGTATCTGTGCGTTAGCGCGGGCTTGTAGGTTGGCAGGTACTCTCTCGGGACTCTTCCGTGGCAGCTTCCACCCTGTCTTTCCCAAGATACACCGGCCACCACACAACGAAAAGACTTCCGTGGTGAATCTTTGAAATAGCTCCAAGACCACTTGTTAGGTTACAAGAAGCAAAGGCGACTTGCGAGCAATACGCCGAACGTGCTAGATAGAATTTAATCAAAGGCGGAATTAAACCTCTATCTTTAATTGATGTCAAGCAAGACCAAATAGATTTAGTGTAAACCTAGAACAAAGCAATAACTAAGAAAAAACATCACTAAAAAAACGTCACTAAAACAACGTTACTAAAAAACATCACTAAAAAACATTTTCATAAGTCAGCTGCCAGCTCTAATGACACCTACTCTACATGATCTTGGCATTCGAGAGCCCACGCTTTTGAGACATGTACACATAATTGCATTAGCCAGTCCTTCCTCCGACTACCACTTTCATCGATATAACGCAACAATCCATCGAACAGCATCAAAGGCACAAAAGTGCAGAAAAGGCGTCCATCGCTTGTTTTCCGACGAAGCGGCACCAAACTGCACCTGTTTGGGCAGCTAGAAATCTAGAACTAAAAATGCAGCTACTGCATGCTCTAGCAGATTTGTCTGAGACATCAAGAACAACTGTTGAAATGATCATGAGCTAGTCAGAATAGGGTCTAATGGAAGGCATGAACTCCAAAAATGTGCGCTAGTAGGCTTCCATGCACCTTCTGGCGCCCAGAGACTGTTCGGTTACTCGCTTCCATTTTTCATGACCGAAAAAGGCGGTAGCATTAAACTGGTGATTAACTTTGGCTTGAGACGATCGTCACGATGCCTTCTTAGGCATCCCGACCTTGCAGGCGTTCTTTGCCAGAAGTGAGTGTTTTTTCTATATATCTCTGCTGCCTCCCGCCTCTACCCGGTGGTCGGTGTTGATATCCTCGTTCACATACACTATGAATGTATTTCCCAATACCATCTGTCCACAAGAGCAGGAAGAATTGCTTCCTGTAGGCTATATGCACAAGCAGATCGATGTGCCTTCGAGACTGCCATTCGAGTATCCGCCCAGGCTTGATTGGATAGAGGCTCAACAGCAGCAGCAACAGCAGATGGATTGGGCATTTTCGTCTCAGCAGCAGCAATTCCACCCAGAATTTTATTCCATCTCTTCTCAACTTCCTCAACAGCCCCCTTTTTCGATGCTTGACCGTAGTGACAACCAGATAGACATGCCCAACACTCCCGCACAGCCTGTTATCACTCAGCACTACGTTGACGAAAGTGAGGTTCTGCCATGGTCGCCGACCAGTGCAGGACTGGGGAGTGCTTCCGACGATGATACTGAAAACAGCAATGGCAACAACAATAGTAAGCTGCACAGACTTACTGTAAATAGATTTTTTCTAACTTAGACAGATCTCCCATTTCTTCAACCCATGGTCCACGATATTTCGAGTGAACTAGCGCAGTTGCCTCACAGCGAGTTGCAGGATATACCAATCAGACCAAAGAGGAGCCAATACGATATACCGATAATATCAATGTCTCAGCCCTCAACCTTAACATCGTCAAAAGCGTCATTAGCATCCACAACTGCATCTGGGCAAGCACCCCGAAGCTCGCTCTCGAACGTCATGTTCCCTCCCATCATTAAAGTAGAGTCCACTCAAGCTACCCCCTACTTTACACAGTCCAGTGTGCAACTCTCTTTACAGCCTGCTGGAAATCTGCAATTGACTCAAGTTACTGAAGCTACTCACCAGGATGCGAATCCGATAGCTTGGTCGTCAGCCGATAGGTCACTAACAGAGAAACCTCTACAAGCAATATCGTCGGCGATTTCTGCGGACTCCTCGCCATCTTCGCTATCACTGGAGTCACCTGATAGCAGGCTGGACAGCAATGGTCGAAGACGTCGCGTTTACAAAAAAACCCAGTACACCTGCAGCCACTGCTCGCTAACTTTCTCGATCACAAGTATGGACAAATATTGCGCGCATGTCATCAAGTACAATGTCTCCCGCCAGTATAAGTGCACCATCGCGTCCTGTCCTTGGAGTATAGTCGGTTTCCAGCGTAAGTTAGAACGTGACAGGCATTTTGCCAGGAAGCACGGAACACTCAGCTACGAATGCAGATTCTGGGGAGGAGAAGGTAAGGAGAAGTTCGCTGGCGCTGGTCTATGCACCACGCAGTGGCACGCAGACAGTGGTAACAGAAGTCGTCATGAGAAAACTGTCCACGGCTACTATGTCCCCACTCATCGAGGACGTGGGAAATCCTCGTCGTCACTGGACGAGTATGGCATGGTCCAAGTCGAGCGAAGGTGCCAAAAAGCTCACGTAGACTCAACGGTTTAGATTGTCCCTCTTTTTCAATTAGACTCGAATTTTAAATATCATTGCTTGCGTGATTTGGTCATGCTTTTTTTGTACTTATTAATGTATCTGCTTCATTGTTGAAATCATCTTGTATATTATTGGGAAATGAACATTATAGAATCAGTAACACGTCCTTAAATGTCCACAGAAATTTTAAATCCACCAGAGAGCAATTTCATATATGCATCCATCGAAATACCAGAAAATCTTGAAAAAAAAAATTTCTTAGTTGAATTAACGTCGAAGTACTAGTAGCTAGGCTTGTGAAAATCTTTCGTGAAAAACTTTCTAGGTTTTGTAGTCTTAAGAGTAAACGCTACAGAATGTTTACTAAGCATCCGCTCCCATCTCATATCCATCCATGCACAACGGTAATTATCTCGATCGTCTTACTAACGCCGTAACGCCTACGTGCACTCATAGTCCGCATATACAGTTCTGCCCTGCTTTTCCGTTGAAATATTCAAGAGTCAACTAGAATGACGGTCATCGACGTAACTAGTGAGTCTCATTTCAACGAGCTAACCACCGCTCTACCATCATCCACCCCCATCGCCATATCCTTTCATGCACCATGGTAAGAGATCCCGTTAACGACAGCCAAAGCAGTGTCTTGGCTTCTAATCGGCTTTGAAAAGCTAACATGGTTTTGAGGGCTGCCCCATGTGCGCAGATGAACTCCGTTTTTAGCTATCTGTCAACACAATTCTCGTCGATCACGTTCCTTTCGGTGGACGCAGAAGCCCTTCCTGACATCTCTGAAACCTTCGATGTGTCAGCTGTTCCATTTTTCGTGTTCATTCGTGACGGAAAGGTTGTGAAGGAGCTCAGCGGTGCGGATCCAAAAGAACTGTCAACCGCTGTCCAGCAGCTATCTGGCGCAACTTCCGAGACAAAACCTTCTCAGCTGGAGATCGCCGACTCGGGAGAAGTTGTCGAAGACCTAGATGCCAGACTGAAAAAGCTGGTCAATGCTGCTCCAGTCATGCTCTTCATGAAGGGAACTCCCGCTGCTCCTCAATGTGGCTTCAGCAGGCAGCTGGTCGGGATATTGCGGGAAAATCAAGTCAGGTATAGTATTGTCTGTTCGTTTATTTATAGCATTACTAACCCATTTCAGATTCGGTTTCTTCGACATTTTGAAAGACAATGAGGTCAGGCAAGGTTTGAAGGAGTTCAGCGATTGGCCCACCTTCCCCCAGTTGTATGTTAACGGAGAGTTGCAAGGCGGACTGGATATCGTCAAGGAGACGTTGGCGGATGACCCCGACTTCTTCAAAGATGTTTGAGTATTGTAATCATCTTACTGTCCAGGCAGAAAGGCTGTAATTTTCGTTTGTCAAATATTTATTTACATATCTTGATATATATATATATACAGCAATGTGTTCTGCAGAAACGCGGAATCGAAAAACTTAATCTAATATGTCCTCTATGTCATCGTCCAAGGTCATCGCCGACACGGTGCGATCTATCAAACTGATAGGCCAATTGCTATTACTGCCAACTACTTTTTGTTCAACTAATTTGCTGTTTTCTTGCTCTTCGTCAATTGCTGAAGTAAGGCTGTCGTACAATTCGGTATCAGAACCAAAATACAACCCACCGATCTCTCTTGGGGTATCACTCTTGAAAATTAGAGCCTCGTAAAACCCTCGCTCGGTCATAAATTTGGAGGGTTGCCATTCTATTACTTGTCTGGCACTTTGTTCGCCGATTTGACTTGCGTACAAGTACTTTAACACCGAGATCTCAACTTCTTGTTGAGCTCTGTTCACCGTATATTCTAACGAGCTGCTCAGACCGCCTATGCTGTCTCCTCTCCGACCGATCGGAACAGAAACTCGCTTCACAGGGATAGGCAAACTGTAAAGAACATTTCGAATGCAGGACTCGGTACCCAGATCTAACATATGAGCTGTGTCAGTATGGCTATTGTGCATGCCCTCACGATTACTCTTGCTGATGCGGTCATTATGATAAGATCTAGCATAGGTAATGTCTGCTGAAAGCAGCAAGTCTGAATCTGAGAATGAGGACGCGCACAAGTCGAGCACTTCAGCAGAGGAGCACGATAAAGCGTAGTTTTCAAATACCGCAGGAACCAGCCGTGCTGGTGCTACAGAGTCTGTAATCTCTTTGATATCCACTAAAGATGAAGGCCGGCCTTCATCACCTTGAACATCTGCACGTTTATTATATACTATTTTGCCAATCGCATGAAATAACGTCAAATAGGTTTCACGGCCGAAGTGAATCCAAGAATAGTCATCAGCGGACGAGCTCGATTTTATCGATGACAACCATTGAAAGGCGTTAATGGCAGATCGCACATCACCTAAATTGGAGAGCTCGCTTATTAATCTGCTAACATTAGGTATTTTTTCCTTCAGACCTATATTCTTTAACGTCTTAGTCATAAGGGTTTTATTGACTGGGTTGAAAGATATCCTGCTAACGTGTAAATCGGAGAGGAGCCTTTTTCCGAGTACCGAATCGGCAGAATAAGAACCTGAGTAGATTCCAGATTCATTCGACTCTATATCAGAAATAATTATAATCAATGGAGGAAAGGATACCCTCACCGAAGAATAAATATAAGAGAATATTGCTTCGTGAAATCTGCTCTTCGCATTCGGTGATGAGGTGAAGGCAAACGGGATATCTTCTAACAATACAACCTTTCGTCTTGATATATTTGACGGGGAGTGATCAACGGAAAGCGAAGAAAACATTCTTGCCTGAGCTAAGAACTCTGTAAACAAAGACATTACAGATATATAATCTTGCCCGGGCTCTTGAGTTTTTTGCTGCTGAATAACTGGATCTGTCCACTGCACAATGTCAAAGTCAAGTTCCTTCGAGAGCACCTCAATGGACGCTGTTTTAGAGCTACCGCAAGGACCAGTAAGAACTAACGCCTTCTAAAATAGCAGTTAGAATATGAACATTTTGTCTGTTGCTACAGTCGGCATACCTTGGAAGAACGCTCATTAAAGACTGAGCAAAGCCATGCCTTCACATCTTCGAATTTCTGCTTATGTAGAGCCAGCGACGAATAACTTGTGGGGGCATGTTTTTGGACCCATAGATAACCATTTTCTGGACTGCTGTTCGACGCCGTTTCGACTTTCTCTGGCTCGATTGTCGGTCTTACCATATCGCGGCGATTATTTACATAGGAGTTCAGTGATTTATTCGCTACTATCGTCGGTACCTTCGTCGATAGACCAGTTTTTGTATAGCTGATAGAATCATCGTCGTCAGATGAGATCTCTTCCTCTACTATATCTCCAGATTCTCGGTTTCGCGTATCTCTACAGAACGATGAGAAGGATGTAATTATTGAACTCGCATGTACCTTTTCAATAGCAGCTGGATTTACAGCCGACCGATCTAGTTCAAAGCTTGAGTCGTAAACGACTAACTGAGGTTTTTGGTCCGTTGTTTGGGAGCGTGTTCGTTGGGATAATCGATCTTGAACTTGAGCAACTTCAAGTAGAGACTGCCCACGATTCTTCGGCTCAGACAGAGATTCAGGCTGTTTGGCTAACAGCCGTCGCTTCTTCCGTGATGGAAGCATCATATGAACACTCTGGTGAAATAGCAAGCCGACAGTTGACCAAAAATAGACCGGATAATCTAGGAGCTGTACGTTGAAAGGTTTCTAATCAAAACATATCAATTTACTCAAGCGCGTGCGGCTCAGCTCCGTTACATCTTCATCACGCTTGCACGTATGGTCAGGACGAAATTAGGATAGCTGCTAATACAAATATTCTTCGGACCGCAAGGTGAGATCGTTGCGTGATTCACACGAGACTATTAGGGTTGTGCGCGATTTGAAGGCAATATTTGTTGATCCCGTGGATCTTCATAAGAATGTTGGCACAATTAATAAGCTGATCTTCACAATCTCTAGACTTTTAACTTGAGATATAAAAAGTATCCATTTTTTCATTGCTTGATTAAAACTGCTGACAGTTGCTTTTTGTATTGTCTTTGAATCATGTCTACCAAAGGTATGTTGATCAGTCGTTAGATCGATGTGATCGGAACAACTATGATACTAATGCTACATGTGCGACAGCGCTTGCAATTGTAGTTGGAGCTGGACCAGGTTTGTCTAGTGGCCTGGCCAAGAAGTTCTCCGAGATGTATGAAGTGATAGTAATCTCGCGGACCAAGGAATCGGTTGACCCCATTGTAAACGCCGCCAAACAGAGAGGCGAAGTTGTTCATGGGCTGTTGGCAGACGTCACGTCTAGGAAGTCGCTGGAAGAAGCATTTGAACAGCTCAAAGGGATGAATCGCCCAGTAGCTGTGGGTGTATTCAATGTCTCCTCCGGGTTTATCAGAAAGCCATTCGAGGAATTGACGCTTGAGGAATTTCAGTCCGGATTTGCGGCTTCTGGGTGAGATTTTCTATATGATCGTCTGAACAATCTCGCATTCACAATCAGTCAAAAGCATTAAGCTAATTAATCTTTTTTGTATAGAATCGGAGCCTTCAATTTTGCTCAATTGACGCTACCGCTGCTTGAAAAATCAAAGAACGCCGGTCTGCCGTACCCACCTACGCTGCTGTTTACTGGAGCGACGGCCTCCTACAAGGCTAATGCGCAGACAGCCAATTTTGCGTCAGCGAAATGGGCTTTGAGAGCCCTCACGCAGTCATTGGCAAAAGAATACGGACCCAAGGGTATACACGTAGGGCATGTCAACATTGACGGTGTGATCGATACTCCGAGAGCGAAAGGTCTGATGGAGGAGCTCGAGGATATGAAGCTATCACCAGACGGTATTGCCCTATCTTATTGGCACTTACATACTCAACCTAAAAATGCGTGGACTTGGGAAATGGATCTACGTCCTTATGTGGAGAAATGGTAGTGTCATAGCCGTAAATATATGTAAATATATAAATGTTTAAATGCGTTACAAATTTCTTTCTAAGGCCTACCGTAGTTAGATCGCTATAAGTATCCAAGCTGTTTCTATCTGTTGCAATTTTATTAATAATATTCTTCTGTTGCGTCTTTACAGCGTTTTTGGTGCTCTCGTATCCTCCCTTGCTGATCATGATGACGGGGATGTGGTAGGTAGTCTTGCGAGGCTATGTTTTTGTCGCTAATTTAATATCCACCTCCCGTTGACTTCTGACCTTCTCCCACATCTCATTCTTACAGCTTCCACTTTTGTGTTTTAGAGTTGCATCCCAAAAAATTTATATACCATAAAGAATTATGGCGTCCATTGACCTCTCTTCAAATGGGAGGGAAATTGAGTCCTCTTACAACTCCATTGTTGCGGGGGATAGTTCTGTCGCATGGGCTCTCTTTTCCTACGGTGCTGGGCATAATAACAACTCCCTGAAACTACAAGCTACAGGATGTACGTAATCGATTCCGTCAGATTGCTTTTTCTTATATTTAAATCTAATGTTAATTCTTTTTTTTTTGATTTAGCTGGTGGATTGGATGAATTTACAGATGAATTCAGTGACGGCCAAGTTCAGTACGCCTTTGCCAGAGTTACCGATCCGAACACTGAATTATCGAAATTCGTTTTGATTGGATGGGTAGTTATCATCTTCTTTGCTGGATGGAAATCTGAAAGCAATTTCTGACGTTATAGTGCGGCGAGGGAGTTCCTGAACGTGTAAAAGGATACTTTATCTCTCACTTTAGCTCGGTTTCGAAGCTTTTCCATGTAAGATTAATTCAATGTTACCAAGACTATGGTTGTTGATCTCACATTTTTTCATGAATTACAGGGATACCACGTTCAAATAACTGCACGCTCGGAATACGATGTCGATCCAGATACTATCCTTCGTAAAGTTGCCGATGCTTCCGGGGCAAAGTATTCTGTAAGCAGTCTGGCATCTAAATTCTCAAAGGCGTTGCCGGTGAGACCGAAATATGCATCTTCACATTCGACCTCGGTAATTAATCTTATTTTAACGTCTTATAATTGTAAGAACGCTGTCTAATTTTGTCTAGAAAGCTGCAGATGACGCTTGGGGCGACGATGCCCCTCCAGTGACTGCTTCCGAAATTACAAAGGTTCAGTCATCGTACAAGCCAACAAAAGTAGATCTAGCAGAGATTAGAGCTGGTTCCCAGAAAAGTTCGTATGATGCTCCTGAGCCTGTCAGGGGAGCATATCAGCCAATTGGAAAGGTCGACATTGCGGCCATACGGTCAGCTGCGCCCACCTTCCAGAGAGAGCAGAAGCCCGAAATTGTAAAGGGCACATATCAACCAATCGGGAAGGTTGACATTGCTGCCATTCGATCCACAGCTTCCTCTCAACAGAAAGAAGAAGACAAACCAGATATTGTCCAGGGCACATACAAACCTATTGGGAAGGTTGACATCGCTGCTATTCGAGCACAAGCAAAAATGGCAGACGAAAATAGACCGACATTAGAAGCTGAAACTTCATCTGCTACTTTCAAAGAACCCAATAGCTATAAGAGTCAGACTAAGTCATTTTCTCCTGAGAGAATAACTGAAATGCCCAAACCTAAGGTTACGAAGTCGGCTTTGGCTGGCCGATATGGAGGATCTGGTTTCAACGGTACGAAGCCACCTACCATTAGTTCTTCATTTTCTTCGGATACTGGAAAGACTATTGGAGGATTAAGTAAAAATTTCGCCAGCCAAGATGGAAAAACTCCTGCTCAGCTATGGGCCGAACGCAAAGCAAAGGCTTCTGGACAATCGTTCTCTCATGAGACACCAACCTCAGTTGCAGTGTTCACATCCAGTGAACCACGAGCCGAACCTGCGGTCAGTGTGTCGTCGATTAAAGACAGATTTGCACAGACTAGCATCTCACCAAATTTTCCGCAAACTTCTCGTTCGGCCAACTTTAATAGTTCTAGATATGACCAAGGAGACGAAGCAGAACGGCAACAATCTGTTGAAGACGAGCGTCCAGCATATGATTCGGCTCCTAGCTTTTCTTCAATCAAACTTGTTAATCCTATTTCCGCTTCCTCGAATACATCTCAACCAGGTGCTCAAGAAGAGGCTTCAGCCATTGGATTACTCTCCAGACCCCCTGTAAGAGTTCCAAGGCCTGATCCAGAATCTGAGACTGAGCTAGATTCAGAATGGGACGCCGAGCCACCAGTCCAAGCACCATCAATTTCCCAGGTACCGGTTTCAGAGCCAGAGCCAGAACCAGAGCCAGAGCCAGAACCACAGAGTTCATTTAGACAAGGCCAACAGGCGGTGGCATCTGCTCTCGCGTCTGGGGCTCCCTTGGGTGGATTTGGGGCTCCAGCTGCACCGTCAAATCAAATTCAAGAACACGAGGCAGAACCAATCCACGCTGGCGAGCCAGCCACTGAATCAGAACTTACAGCGGTAGTTGTCTACGACTATGCGAAGGATGAAGACAACGAGATAAATCTTGTGGAAGGAGAAGTTGTGCTCAATATTGAAATGCTAGAAGAGGGATGGTGGGCTGGAACGAATTCTCAAGGTGAATATGGTCTATTTCCTTCAAATTATGTCGAGCTGCAAGGCCAGTCCAGTGGCGGCGAACGTGCAGAAGAGCAGGTAGCTGTAGAACAGCCTCAAGAAGTACTTAAAGGACCAAGCGCTATCGCTCAATACGAATATGAGGCACAGGAAGACAATGAGCTTAGTTTCCCAGAAGGGGCCATTATTGAAAATCTCGAATTTCCCGACGAAGATTGGTGGAGTGGTGAATACAACGGACAGAGAAAGCTGTTTCCTGCGAATTACGTCACGCTACAGTAAAACGATTAACGGCGTTAAATATGAGAATTATATAGGAGCATGGAACATACATGATATTCATAGCAGAGTCCATATGACTTTTGAGTTCTGACCTCTATTGTTTACATGTAATTACGAAATATTAAAATTATAGGAGAAATCAAAGTGAAATTGAATATATAAAATTGAGAGGGAAGAATTACAGAACCAAATTGTGTTTGAAATAGACGTGATAATGTTTGAATTTATTCTATTTAGCTGTGGGTGCGCTGATTTCTCAATGCAGATGATGCAGGCGCATCTCGTTCCTTGGAAATTTAATTGATATAACAGAGTACCATAGCGGCTTGGTCCGTCTATGAAATACAGGAATGGGGGAATCGAACAATGTTGATCAAATTTCATCACATCACCAATCGATCAATCCAGTGCCTGATAGCAATTCTACCCTCGGCAAACGTATCTCCTTTCTGTCTCGATACTATAGCTGCATGTGAATGAAATGTCTTGTGAATCTGTATTGCATACTTGCTCCAATTTAGCTGGTTCAAATTTTGAAGCATCATATCCTGAATTGGCTGCAGTTGCAGATCCGCATTTCGATCTTCGGAATCCTTGTCAGCGGTCAACTCCATAGTCCGCTCACTAATCAGAGAGTTCGTAGATTCGTTTGATCCGATAAAGCTCGTTTCGTCAAAGAGAACTTCCTCTGGCATCGGTCCCTTGAGGACATATGTGAGATCGCTTGTGCTGCAGTCCGAATCACTTCTTGTGCGTATCATTTTAGTGTTACTAACATCAGAATAATCCGGTTCTTCAGTGGCCGGCAGGTCACGCTCAAGTAAATCCTCAACCACCTCTTGTACTAATCCCGCCGTTTCTTCTCCTAGTCCATTTTCGATTTCTTCGTCATCTTGAAAGTCTACACGCTTATTCAAGCTAACAGGTTCTTCACCGGCTTGTATTCTTCTGATTCTCCTCTCGGATAATTTTGCAGACATCGAAATTGTAGCTACCGCCAAAACAATGATTACGGGACCAAAAGTAATTAGAACTGTGACGAATATGTAGTCTCTCCTTCCCCACTTGCGTGGTCTTGGGACACCTTGCCTCCGCAACGTCTTGCGCAGATCCAACACAACTGGACCGTAGTCTTCCATATATGCGGGCCAATTGTTTGCAAGGTCTGTGAAAGGATCGTATCGCGTAATAAAAGAAGTAAAGAATGGAACATTACGGTCATTGGTGATATTTGCATACAGCGAAAGGCGATTGAAGTCTGCAAGAGCTTCCATATATGAACCTGATGGCTCACACATCATAGGAAGTATTCCCATTGGAGATAAAAATAAATCTCGGCCTTTGAAACTCGTTACGTTAGCAGCCACAATGAAGGAAATCCAGACAATAGCAATAATCTCTCACCTGACTGGCTTAACCAACGGCGACCAAAGAAATTGAACAGCCATGTTCGCAAGTTATTAGCAGTGTAGCAAGTCCCGAGATGAGGTGTTGCAAAAGTCGTAAAGTTCTAATGCGAATAAGCTTTCCTTAAACTCCGATAAGATAGAGGAAGAAGAGCGAAAAAAGTAGTACCATAGATTTCACGTTAGCAAAGAATCCAGACTTCCTCAATTCTCCTATAACATATCGAGCAATAAGTCCGCCTAAAGAATAGCCGACGATACTAAATTTTTTGATTTCGACGTGCAAACCAAATTTCAGTTCCTTTATTTTGCGCCTTATCTAGACGAGAATCAGCCTGATAACGAAATAAACTATTACCGGTATATTTTACCTCTTCGAGTACTCGATCTCCACACACTTTAATACCATCGTAAGTTAAATTCCCGGCGGTGGTCTTTGGAATCAGAACATGTACATCTGAATGTCGCTCGAGCAGGTCGTCACGAATGGAATACATATGGCTCGGGTTCCCCCATAAACTGCAATTGATTAGTTAGTCTTCACCATATAATTCTTAGCGATTTCAGTGCAGCATCATTGTGAGTCCCACTTAGAACAACTGTGAATTTTAATGACAAACAAGATGTAGACTAACCCATGAACCAAAACAAATAGATGGTCGCTCATTGTCGGTTAGGACTCTTGGAGGTCACGCCTTGCCTACGTAACTAAAACCTTAATTTGTTCTATATGCCTATTTATGATAATATTTCTAAGGGATTTTTTAAAAATAGTGAAAAGATGGAATGACCTTATAACAGAATTTTTATAGGAATTTGCTGACGAAGTGCGCGAAATTGAGATCTTTATCTGGGAGCAACATCCGCGGGAACAAAAATCTCGGGAGTTGATTTCGTTATATCAAATGTACTACCCTCCTTACTCATCTAATCATAAACACCGATTTATCTAACCTTCGCTCTCGTATTTCTACAAACCGCTGTCAACAATACAGAGGTCGACACAAAAGTTCAGCCCAAACATGTCAGTGGACCATACGATTTGATGAGTAAACCGAATGTAGATTATCGTTTAGCCAATGCAACACAACAACTCTTACCCCGCTTCATGAAGGCATACGCTCAGCCGGCTGTGGAACAGAGATGTTCTAGCATGCCTAAATTTCATTCACATTCTAAACGGGTACCGCGAGAATAATGAGCGTCCTGCTCGCTTTTGTCGTGAGTCAATGACAGATGTATTTAAACAAGTGGAGTGATTCAATTGTGAATCGATCCATCCGGTCGAGTTATCGCTCGTCTATTTTTACAGATGTTTTTTTGTTATATCGAATATCGTTATATCGAGAGTTGATCGATAAGTCAACGTCTGTACATAACAGTACATTACTAGTATATTAACAAAATACTTTTTAAGCTATTGCAAGATATTACATAAAAGGAGACCCAAAATTGCAGAACAATAAAGATAAACAGCAAGCATAAACTCCGGGAAGAATACAAAGAATTGAACATCAGCCTAATTAAAGTTGACGACAACGTTCAGTACAAAGTACAATCAGATCATTAGATATTGAGTATAAATCATAAAAAAGCAAGACTTCATCCCTTCTACTATTTATTATTCATAGGTCGGATCTTTCGCCACACATCCTAGATAGGGATAATCAGCTCAGGCACACCTTATTGAGGCAAAGATGTAAAGAGGATAACTTACTTCCGCCAACAAATCCAGCTCTCTCGACTCAACATGTCCCCTCTCGGCGCCATATTTAATTGAATGTCCAAGAAGCTCTTTTAGAAATTCTTTTGAGATGCTACGCGGGCTAATGAATGGTCCGTTAAGTACGTCTTGTACTGTACTTCTCTGGTCCGGGTCTCTATCTAAACATCCTTTGATTGTAGCGATGATTTCCTTTGCAATTGGAACATCTCCGAGACCAGTTTCTGAATATCTAATCTGCACGTTTGGATTCATGATAGCTAGCATTCGATGAGTCCCTGTATAAGCAGCATAGGGTGGCTTGCCGTATATCATCTGGTAAATTATGCATCCACAACTCCAAATGTCAGAAGGCCTTCCTACCTTGAGACACTTGACTCCCGGAGCTGCTTTAGAGTCTGTTCCACTCACATCCACAAGTGCTTCGGGAGCCATATAATTGGGGGTTCCGATCTGTGTTTCTCTGCGGACGTTGGCAGTATACTCCGGAACGGCGTTGGCTATACCAAAATCGATGATCTTTAGCATGCCTTGGACCAGAAGAAAATTAGCAGGTTTAAGATCGGAATGTACGATTCCTCGAGCGTGAACTGCCGCTACGCAATGTAGCATCTCTGAGGTGTAGTATCGTACGAAATCTATGTCTAGTGAAGAAGAAAGTCGAGCAGCGAGCACATGCGCTAAATCAATTTCACCACATTCCATAACCTGAAAAGAGAGAATTAGCAAGCAAGCTACTATTGGATTGTAACGTGTTGAGATTACCAAATTGATGCAGCCCTCAAATATTTCATAGTCAATAAGCTTGACCACGCGCTCCTCATTGCCTAGGGTCCGAAGCAATTCAATTTCTCCCTTGAAACCATTACTGACACCCTCGTCGACATCGTCAAAAGTAACCTTTTTCATTGCAAAAATTTTTGAAGAGTTGAGTAACTGTACTTTATACACTTTCGACGAGCCTCCTTTTCCGAGCAGCTCCAATCTCTGATAAGTCTTACCGGCAACCTGCATCGTCAGTAACTAATAACATAAAAAGACATGAAGCCACATACCAACACAGTATTTTTGAGTTTTTTATGACCAACACTTTTAGGCGTTGGTCGAGGAATGTCTAAGTTGCTCATCTTTGGTGGAGGCAGTACATCGCAATTGGCTGGTGGAGTTGATGTTCTCAGCGGCCGTACTAAGTTAGAAGATAACGGTGTCAGGAACTGTCTCCCTTGCGATTTCTGTTCCGATACATGTGATAGATAGTGATTTTCGTCATGATAAATTGGCGCTGCTAGTCGCTTGGTACCAAATTCATAGTTGTGGGGAGAAAGTGTGTCGTTAGGCTTTTCTGGCTGCCCTTGAGGAAACGTTTGGATTTTGACATCCAATTTATCATTAGGTGAGACATAATCTTGTACGACACTTGATACAATTAATGGAGAGAGCTCCTCTGATGACTTTCGTTCTTTCGACTCAGGACTATCCGCTGAAGACCACTGATCCGAACGTGGAATCTCCTCGGCATTTTCCGAGAAACGCAATTTCGCTGGCTCGCGCTTTCTCTCTTGCGGACTACCCTGCAAAAGCTCAGGCACCAATAGATTATCCTCATTATCAATTGGTGATACGCTACTGCTTTTCTGCATATCATCTTGCAGACCTTCTTGGCTCTCGCGGGGTATAGCGCGTTTTGGCGGCCCCAATCGTCCAGATCGACTTGCCCTAAATATGCTTCTGTATTGTGATGTGGGCTCGACAGTATGATAGAACAACGCACTTGATCGCCGGGTGAGTGCAGGAGTGATAAGACCCTGGTTTTCTTTATTTCGAGGAGTATCAATCATAGTTTTCGAGTCTCTCTCCATGTAATTTTGCGTCTCTTTGTTGATCGGTGACCGATAGTCATCCGTCTTCTCATCATATCCAAGATTGATATTTCGTAACTGATCGAAGCCCTTAAGATGATCATTTTCAAATGACAATTTATGCGCGTTAGCGTTTTGCTGAATATCCTCTTTGGAATCGGCATTGGCAGATAGGAGGGCAAGAGCGTATGAGCTCAATGGCGGAAGCTCGAAACTGTCGTCTGACGACAGGCTGCCTTCCTCAGCATTTAGGTCCATTGGGCCACAATCCTCGTTTCAGGAGCGATGTGGATTGGAACGAGGTATCTGTCCTAGAGAGAAAGATGAAATACAGAGAAGTGATAGGTTTGGAAGTGTAACGTCAAAAATGTATACGCGAAGATTTGTGTTGACAGTCGAGTTGCTATGGCAACTTGGAAGTTATTTTGTCTAATTTCTTTTTGAGGTTGTTAGCCTATTGTAAAATACAATGGTAAATCACAAATAGCCAAAGCTACTTCGTTAACAGGCTTTACCGACTTCGAAATGGCATTATTGCTAGCGGAATCGAGAGGAGCGATGGTCAGAAGCTTACGTGTTTGTTACGCGTGTCAGCTGCTTAGGTCAGGTTCAGTAGAATGGCATTCCAGATTTCAAAGTCCCTGTCCAGTCCGAATTTCAACTCTTTTACGACCTTTGAGATTTTGTTTCGAAAATAGGTGTCAGCATGACGTTAATCGTGTTCTATTTGACTTCAGGGATCAGCAAGATGCCGTACACTTCAGTAGAAACTTCCTCTGATACGGCGTCTGTTAGGTTCAAAGACGTTTTCAAGCCTGTGGAGAAATCGGATGTACATATGAGTAAGTCGAAGCATAGGTCAGGACCGTATGCTACCGAAAGTGCTTTGGCAGGCACAATAAGAAGGAAGAATACCAATAAGGATACAAAATCGCTTGAAATTTCGAAAGATTTTACATTTCATACCAATGAAACCATAACAGATATCCAGAGTACCTTAGTATTGAACGAAAATGACACGAGAAAATGTACCAAAAATGCAATTGAGAGTCGGAGACAATTCGGGACAACTCAACCACTCGCTCGCAGAAAATCGAATAAGCCGACCTTCTTGAGAGCCTTTGAGCCGCAGAAGCAATTACAGCTAGTAGGAAACGAAACTGAATACGAAAATGATTTTAGCGATGTTTCCACAATCAAAGACCTCACTCGTGAGAACAGAGGAATCTATGCTGCGGACGCAGATGTAAGCGGCTATGATTCCTATCACATGGAATCTCAGATTTCTACTTGTGAAGTTTCATTTTTATACCAAGTCGATATGGACGACACTTCACCATACATGTCAGCCTCGAAGTCTCTACGAGGTTTTACTGATGTGGCCAAGGGGTTCACTATGAACCAGAAAACATGGAGATATCTCGAAAGCAACTCGCATATAGAGGAGCCGGTAAGAGCGAGGTCAAATTTTCGTAGATTTGGGGAGTGGGAAATAAAAAACCGAACAGCAACTCTTGCGCCGATTAGACATATATCTAGAAGTAGTCAGATACCCAGTCGCGTTGAGATATATCTGGATTCATACCGTAACCTCTCGAAGCAGCTATTTTTGACGGGATCAGAGCAATACTTGGATTATCCGACACTAGAGAAGATACGAGCGGAAATACCTGACTATAGATTTTGATTATAGACTTTGTCAAGACTCATACCCTTCAATAAATTGTATCTAAAGAGATGTCCTATCCTTTTGTAATTAGAAATATCATTGAATATGCACTAACTCTTTATTTTCAATCACTTATGTACTTTTTGAATGTTCTGTTCGTCGTAATGCTCGGATCGGAGAGTATCGGCAGTCACAAGCGCCTCGAGAACTCCACCAACCTGTCATTGGCTCACCTTTTCAGTTTAGACCAGTTGCTCGAGCCATTGATCTGTTCAATCATTTTCAATCGTGCATTTTGTTGTCTCATTGCTATGCGCCAGATCGCTGTTTGATAAGGAATCATACCGACTGATATTCGGAATAAGCGGCAGCTCCGCGTTTGAAGCCGCAAAGTGAGGCGCTGTCGCCACATCACAAGCCATAATTCCGTGTTAGCCACATCTCTTGTCTGCCTAGAGGAACAGTGAGTTTGTGGCCAGTGTGAACATGCGCCACCTGATTGGCCGAAGATTATTTACTCAGCCACACCCCGAACTATAGTAATAAACCACTGATGTTCCTTTCATTCCGTTTCTCTTCTCTCATTCGCACTCTCTTTCTCTGTTAGTCGATTAAATCCCTAGATTATATACAACTTTTTTACACAATGGTTCTTGTTGCTCGTTCTGCATTCGCTCAGCTTCAGCGTCGTGCTTTCTCATCTACTGCTGCTAATGTAAGTTCTTTTTATTTTATTGGTTAGATCATGTCCATCAATTAAGACTACTGTGAAAAAGTGGTGGTTGAAATTGATGCTTATTCCGTCCTTTATCGATCAATTGAGCGAATGCTGATATTTCAATGCGTAGGCCTACAAGGTTGCTGTACTTGGTGCCGCTGGTGAGTTATTTTTTCTACAGCATATCGCTTTTTTTCTTAGGGAGCATGCCATTAGCGGTCGCTGACTTTTGTTTTTTCCAACAGGTGGTATTGGACAGCCCCTCAGCTTGTTGATGAAACTCAATGAGAAGGTTACTGATCTGACGCTTTACGATCTTCGAGGAGCTCCTGGAGTTGCTGCCGATGTGTCTCACGTCCCCACCAAGAGCACAGTTGCTGGATATCTTCCTGATAACGAGGGATTGAAGTCTGCTCTCGAAGGTGCTGATGTTGTTCTCATCCCTGCTGGTGTTCCTCGTAAACCGGGCATGACTCGTGATGATTTGTTCAACACTAATGCGAGCATCGTACGTGACCTTGCCAAGGCTGCTGCTGAGTATGCCCCCAAGGCATTCATGTTGATCATTGCTAACCCTGTCAACTCTACTGTCCCGATTGTGGCCGAGGTTTACAAGTCCAAGGGTGTATATGACCCTAAGAAGCTCTTCGGTGTTACTACCCTCGATGTTCTCCGAGCCAGCAGATTCATTTCGGAGGTTCAGGGAACTGACCCCGCCCAGGAGCCTGTCACTGTCGTTGGTGGACACTCTGGTGTCACCATTGTTCCTCTTCTTTCCCAGTCATCCCATCCAACGATTGACGGTAAGACCAGAGATGCCTTGGTTAATCGAATTCAGTTCGGTGGTGACGAAGTTGTCAAGGCCAAGGATGGTGCTGGATCTGCTACTCTTTCCATGGCTCAGGGTATATTTATTCCTAATCTATTTCCTTGTTAAAGTCACGCTGTATTTAACTTTTCTCCAGCTGCTGCTCGTTTCGCCAACTCTGTTCTTTCCTCTCTGGATGGCGCATCTGTGACCGAGCCTACTTTCGTCGATAGCCCTCTCTTCAAGGACGAAGGTATCGACTTTTTTGCCAGCAAGGTCACTCTCGGACCTTCTGGTGCTGAGATTATCCATCCTATTGGAGAGGTCAATGCTTATGAGGCTGAGTTGCTCGAGGCTTGCAAAGCTGACCTTAAGAAGAACATTGCAAAGGGTAAGTGGATTCAACGGTAGATTGTCTTGCTTTAATAAATCACTAACAATTTTTCAGGAGTCAAGTTTGTTGCTGAGAACCCTTAAATTTCAACATGTACGCTTGGCAAGCCACGAAATTTCTTTTTAGTTAATCAATGAACAATATATAGTGATCCTTTTTTATTTACAACAGCATCCATTCTTTTCGTAGACCTATTACATGTTCTTTGGTGCGCTCTGATATACAAAGAGCCGCGTCTAAAGGGAGAAGATTGACCTCATTATTGAGAACGTACTTCCCGGATAGTGAAAGCGATGCTAATGCTAAATAAGAATGTAAAATATCTACATTGGATTAGTCCGATAGTCTATGCATCTTGGAGAAAGAAAATGTACCTGGAAAATCTTCCGGTAGCTTACCGAATCCACCAATTCTGTGCTGTGTGAGTTCGAGAAGAAAATTAATATTAGCAGCGATATTGCTGAATCGTAGCATCTCCAGAATCTCCAACGAACCCTCTGTCCAAAATGAGTAGCAGGTATCCGCGACTTTGTTAATGCGTCCATTGAAGCCTGATATCAGCATATCTTGCTGCTCTGCCGTAAGTGTGACGTCTCCGGCACTGTTGTCATCGTCTTTGTCACCGTCATTTCCATCAGCAGAAAGAGAAACTTGTCGGAATAGCAGCCATCGAACGGTCTCGTCTCTGGATGGAAGAATATCAAGCTTATCCAGCAGCTTCAACGTCGCTAAACCGCAATACGTCAAGCCAGCTATATGATTAGCCCAATAAAGCAGAAAATTTTAGACAAGCAATACCATGGCTTTCCATAAAAGGCGCCTGCCCTATTCCATGATCATAATTTACGCATGATTTGACGTATTTTGCAGTAGCTTCGACATCAAAGTCGACACCCTTGTTCTGGACCAGATCACCTCCCAGTATCCACCGAATCGCAGCTGCGCAGTACGTAAATCTTAAATCCAGCTCGCCATGTTGCGTTTTCTCAGCTCCCAGAAGTACCGACGCAAAACTACCTACTAGTGCATTGGAATTTAAATCTGCGTCATCCGCTGAAAGTCGCTGACACTTGGCAAGCCACGAAAGCAAAACCACGCGATTGAGCCGCGAAAAATCATCCCCTAGGATCGCCAGAGTTGCAATTGCGAAATATGTCGAAGCTACATGGCCGGGGTCGTAGTCACTGTCATGCTTTTCTAGCCCGTCGATGTACGTATAATCGGTAGCTGGAGAGCCACGAAAACCCTCGTGCGTGGGCACCAAGCATCTGACATATATCCAGTCTTTCCAGGAATCTACTTCTTCAGCAGAGACTTCGTGCTTTCGGTCTGTTGACCGACGCTCTCCATGTGGCAAGGCTTCCAGAAGATCAAGAGCAGAGATACAGAAAAAGATTAATGTCACCCTATTGAGATCCGTTGTGGTGTAGAATTGTGGAAGAATTCGAAGGTTGTTTATAAAAAACGCTATATGAGAATTCTTGTTGAACGTCATTTCATCGATGCGAAGGCAATTAAATAAATCCTCAGTGGGACTTAAAAAGCGGATGAAGATATAAAAGACCAGGAGGCGTTAGTAGAAAAGTTGCACACAACGATGAGGTTACACGTATTGTATGGTTTGCGACGGACCTTTCCGTAGCCAAGTTCGTACAATTATCAGCATACATATATACAATATAAAATGGACAATTCGCAGCACTGATATGGAATTACAGGTCTGCAGTCTCTGCAATAGACCCTTCTTAAGGATTTTGCTGTTCGGCATCTTCTCAAATTCATAGTACGAGTCTAACTGCCAAGAATCTTTCAGAAATCCCCAAGCCATCTTTCACTTCATGGAGGCTCGTCGCAAATATGCACTTGAAAGAAAAAGAAAGACCATATCAGAGATCGATGTCTTGTAACCGACATGATGGCGGTCTGGATGTCAATCCGTGCTAGGCTATTGTAAATATGTACAGATTCTAAGCAGACGTTTCGAAACAAGAAGAGGTATAAACTACTTCATATAGCAGAGAAATCATCCTTCGCAGGCTTTTAGGATTCCGCTCCACCCAGATAGTCACGTCACTGTACATATATAGCAAAAATATGGTCGTCTTTGCGCAGCTCTCGTCGCTTGAACTCTCAACGGCAAAGACCATATCTGCCCGCTATTTAATCAGGTTGAGCCAAAGTAATTTAGCATTGTAAAATTGCATCATTCTCACAGCAGAAGCCTTCGCCTCCAAATTGAGACAAGTCAGTCAGACAAATACTTCTTCAAGCATAGTCCATCAGAATATGGCCGCAGAATCTCAACTTTATTAAATTGGAATCACGATTGCTCACACCTGTCATGTCGTTTGGTGGTGTGAATTGACTTGCCACGGCAAATGTGACATATTAGATGACATATTAAAGTGGCTGACAGGAGTGGCACGGCGCGGGAATATCGAGCTCGACCCAAAACTTGAATGATCTACCGCTTGAGACATTTGTATTAGAGAACTCAATAGATTTTGTTTATCAAGCCCTTTATCCGCATTTGAAAAAAGAAAAATTCGCATTTGAACAAAAAATCTTTAGCTATCGTAGTTTTTTTGCTTTGATACTTTGCCGACAGATATCACTCATAAATCTACATATACATCTCGCGATAATCATGACGGCTATCCATAATGGATCCTCTTCAGAGGGTACGCCTGTTCCCCTGACCCATTCTGCGTCTCCGCGAATTACGAGTCCGAGCTCTCAAGATCAATACAAGTCGCGGTTCGACTATTTTACTAATAGACTTGTGGCGCGTCATTCTCCGTTTGCCAAGGATTGTGTCGATGCTGGGTACAGCTCAGATGAGTCTGCTAGCGATGGAGAGTCGAGAGAACGACCAAAGAACTATGACATTACACATTCTCGTACGCTATCTCGCAAGAGTACTTCTTTGTTGGAAGGCGCGAACCAAACGAATATGCCATCCCCGTCGTCTCCCGTGCCTGCTTACTCGAAATGGAAGCTCTATGATCCTCATCCGCTTCTATCCGATTTGACTTCGGCAGGTCAAACAGAAAGTAGTACCAAACCAGAGAATAACGCAGAAAATGATGAAAATAGAGAGTTAGAACCTATAGCCAATAAGGACCATCATAAGGATCATGGCCACCATCACCATCATCTGCGTCATACTGCTCGTCAGGAGATTCCAAAATACGACAAGTCGCATTACACGTTTTCCATAGGCGCCAGCCAGACAAGATCTTTGTTGGACTCGGATGATTATTTTGGAAACGGAGATTTTTCCTCAACGTCAGAAACGCCACCAAATCGAGAGTCCCAATCTGATGTCGATTCGTCTGATGAGACAGAGGGCCAAAACATCCGAGCGACGCGATTTGAAGCACATCCCTATAGCTTGGACAGACGTTCTTCAACAAATTACCAAAATGAGCTCGAGAATGCGCGACGGCTTAGCCGTAGAAATTCACAGGATTCCGAGGCCAAATCCGCTGTGCCAAATTTGGAGCAGAAAGATGCATTGGCTGGAACGCCGGTTCTAATATCGCCTAGTTCGCCCAAAAAAGTACCGGCTTATTCTATACCCTCCTTCAAAATATTTTCCTCTCTACACTACAGTCCACATCACTCCACTCGTGGCTTTTATGAAGGAGATACTTCGGAAGAAAAAGGCGGAAACATTGCTACGGCGCCTCTGCAAGAGCAGCCTGTAGCTCGCGAAAGCTCTCCGAACGGCTCCCAGACTAAAAATCGTAGGCCGGAACTTTTCAACAAAATTGGTAGAAAAAGCTTTGACTATAATGACTACAAGAACCAATTTCACGAGATGCTTATTTCCCCTGTGAAGGAGAAGCAACCAGGTTTCTCAATGAAGGATTGATGCAATGCAAACGAAACTAGCGTGACAAGGGAAGGAGTTTTGGTTTGTGGCGCGCATTGGCTTTGATTTCACATTTCACTCTTGATGTTATTCGGGGAAGCTTTGGGCGATATTGAGAAAAATATATCTTATATATGCTTCATTCTAGGCTTCATTTCTTATCAGTACATAATTTGCAGAAGCAATAGTAATAGTATGCTCTTCACATAGCATGTGCTCACTTCCAAAAAATTTGAGAAATCGATTACGCATTATATTAACTTTCAAACCCATACTCCAGTTGCATCCATACTTATCTTACGCTTTCTATATCATCACCTCCGAATTAAGACTGTCTATGGTCCGTAGCAATTCATTTTCATTTGGCATTTGATTAATCTCGTTGAGGGCAGAAGTGAGATCCGATATTGATTTTTTAATTATAGAAAATAGTTCTTCGATCTCGTGCTCCTGCGATGAAATTTCATCTAATAGCTTCTTATTGACAGCTTGTATCTATAGGCCGATCAGCTTACAATACCAGTAGCTTCGTTTTCACAATACCTACCTCTTGAACCTGCTTTTCCAGATTTTCGGCTTCCAAAAGCTTGACGGGATTAAGGTGTGCCTGCACGATGTCATCTGGGGTCAAACGCTCCACGCTGTTGAAGAGTTAGCAAATACATTTCAATTCTATTATAACAGCTAATAGGCACATACAACAGCTGTTTTTCAATGCCAGATTCTTTTCTTTGACGCGCCTCCTCAATCAACGAATCGAGCGCAATTAATTTGCCTTTGGCATCTCGTTCAGTTAATATGCTCTCGAATTCTCTCTTTATACAAAAATTAGCTCATTAGTTTTATATAAAAAACCAAATATTCGTACCTGTGAGCTAGATTCCCAAAATTTCATAGCCTGATTCATCGCCTCGTTGAGACCATCTTTTCCATGCTCTGCAGTATATGGATAGCACATCGCTAGCTTTTCGAAAGTCAACATCTTAGTTGAGGCGGCTAGCGACCTATTGAATATCTCTTGTAAGCGATGACAGCGGACCGATTCCACCTGTTGCAAATTTTCGGGCTCGCTCATCTTATTTCCTGACTGTTCTTAGGTCGATTTATTCTGGAATGAGAAATAGTTTCCTGCTGGTTTGTTCAGAGAAACGCGTCCGCACTTTAACTTTTGTTTACCCGATTGCCTAATAAGGCAATGAGAGCTCGTACCCTAACCACCAAACACAATATGTAAGAAAGTATGGCTGTTTCTAATGGAAAACCAGCTTGTAAAGTATTACATAGTGATTTAAGAATATGAATAGCAAGTAAGATTCTTTGATACAGACGTTGACTTATACGATCAACTCTCGATATAACGATATTCGATATAACAAAAAAACATCTGTAAAAATGGACGAGTTGATAACTCGACCGGATGGAGCGATTCACAATTGAATCACTCCACTTGTTTAAATACATCTGTCATTGACTCACGACAAAAGCGAGCAGGACGCTCATTATTCTCGCGGTACCGTTTAGAATGTGAATGAAATTTAGGCATGCTAGAACATCTCTGTTCCACAGCCGGCTGAGCGTATGCCTTCATGAAGCGGGGTAAGGGTTGTTGTGTTGCATTGGCTAAACGATAATCTACATTCGGTTTACTCATCAAATCGTATGGTCCACTGACATGTTTGGCCTGAACTAATGTGTCGGGCTCTGTATTGTTGACACCGATTTGTAGAAACACGAGAGCGAAGGTTAGATAAATCGGTGTTTATGATTAGATATCTAGTAAGGAGGGTAATACAGTTGATATAACGAAATCAACTCCCGCTGTAGAAAAGGCCAGCAAGCATAGGTGTGGCACGTGAGCCAGGACCACAAAAATTTATCTCAGTTCTGTAATTTTCAGGATCATCGTCCAAGCTTGCTCCACTCTTTGGAAGTTCTCACGCTGCACCTGTATATTTCATCTAGTAGGATCGGCATTATTTAGAATCTCTTATCTCTTGGAGATTTACAATGTCTCTTTGATAGCTCGTTGAATTTGACTTAGCAGAAACTTTGTCATTTGCATACTTCCCTTCCAAATCCGATAAACGTCTGGCATCGCTCCAACGCTGGTCGGTGAGTAAACATATGCTATCTATGAATTATTCAGAGTCACATAGCTGCTTAGCTTGGTGGTTGTGGAAATTTATGGCTCTGGCTAAGCTATTCGTTAATATGATGACACAGAATCAATGAGCTAATAGACCGAACCAGATCTCACTTTCGTATATCAGTATACAAACAGTCAGCTATACCTATCTACTTTTCTAAATCAGCCGCCTGTTCGTTTAGAAATGGAAGATCAGGTCGAGCAGGCGGTGGAAATCGCATTGAATGGACGCTCTGATTCAAATTTGAAGCAACAAGTACGTTGTCGTTACTCTTTGTTTGGTTAGCTCCCTTGCTCACTTTTATTCGTAGGCTATTGAGTTTTGTAATCATATAAAAGGTTCTGACGATGGTTGGCGCATGTGCTTGTCATTATTCATGGATGTTCGAAAAAGGTAAAGCGTTATTGAAAGGTCCACATGTAGGACATATGCTAATGAATAGATCTGATGCGTCTCGATTTTTTGGACTGCAAGTCATTGACGACCTGCTATTTCACAGGTAACATATTTAAAAGATTGAGCTGCTTCTTATAATGCTAATATGACAGATCTAATCAAATTGACGAGCAATCTATCCGACTCATCCAAGATGCAATCTTTTCGTACATTCAGAGAGAATATGGTCCACACAGCACAACTGACCTTGAAGTCCCATTCATGCGCAACAAAATCGCACAAACGTTCACATATATTTTCCTCATCACGTATCCTCAAGTATGGCCTTCGTTCTTTGATGATCTGCTGACACTGACCACTTCCAACACTCCTCGCGGAAATTTCCGTGGGGTGGATTTTTTCCTTCGTGTTTTACTGGCACAACATGAAGAAATCGCCGACAACCTCATAATTCGGTCAAACGATGTTGTCAAGCGAAATTCAGAGATCAAGGATGCTATTCGTGCTCGTGATATGGCGAAGTTGACTGGAGTGTGGATGGAGATCCTATCTCATTGGTCACAGAATGAAGATGGGGCCGACATAATTGAAAATTGTCTCAAGGTTATCGGTGTCTGGGTCTCATGGATAGACATATCGCTTATTGTCACGCCGCAATATATGAATTTGATTTTTGAGCTGCTAGGAAGACCGAAGTTTCGCGGTGCAGCCTGTGATACGTTATCGGAGATTATTGCGAAGAAAATGAAGCCGACAGATAAACTGCAGATGATTGGACTACTTAATCTTCCACAAATGATAAGTCAGCTCGAATTCGGGAATGATATAGAATTTGACGAGAAGGCAGCAAAACTTATAAATGTCGTCTCTTGCGAACTGCTGCATATTATGGAGGACGATCTAATCTCACCAGAAGTAAGAAAGCAGTCAGAAATTATCACACAAAATATTCTGCCATTTGTTTTACAGTTTCTTGGGAACGAATATGATGATACTTCGTCAGAAGTCTTTCCTGCAGTCTCTGAATACCTTACTTTCCTTCGGAAAGAAAAGAAACGCAATGTGGAGTTGACGCCTATGAGATCCAACATGTTAGCGTCACTACTTCAGAAAGTTATCATGAAGATGAAGTATGATGAGTCCATGGACTGGAGCAATGGGAGCGACGATTCAGAGAACGAGTTCATAGAGCTTCGAGTACGGCTAAAACTTTTCCAAGACGCAGTCGCGCTGATTGATGTGAACATGTTCATTAACAACATCGCCAATGTTGTTCTAACTGCTTTGAATGGACAGACCAGAGATTGGAGAGATATTGAGCTCGGCCTTTTTGAGCTCGGAGCCTATAGTGATGGACTGAGGAATGCCAACGCTTTACCTTTGAAAGGTCAACAAAATGTACTAGCGGTAGAACGATTGAATGAGATGCTTTTGAAAATGTCTACATCCAACATCATCTCATTCGATCACCCGTCGATTCAGCTGCATTTTATGGAGCTTGTAGTAAAGAACTCGAAATTTTTTGAATCCAATAGTCAGTTGATTCCGCGGATCCTGGAGATCTTTGTTTCTCCATTGGGTGTACACAGTGGGAACTTCCGTGTAGGTGTCCGAGCGTGGTTTTTGTTTTACCGATTCATCAAACTCACCAAGACATTTATTGGTGACATAGCAGAAACTGCACTGAGTGTAATCAGTGATTTGCTAGTTATTAAAGCAGAAATTCCTGTCAATAATGGTAATGACGTTGATTCTGAGATGTCGGCCGATGCCGCTGCTGAGGCTGGCAGTTTCGACAGCCAGCTTTATTTGTTTGAAGCTATTGGAATTCTGATCTCGGTCGAGGCGGTAGCTGACGAGAAGCAGCTACAGTTGGTAATGGTAAATCTTCAGGCTAATCTGAACTAGTAAACAGGAAATTGGTCTAATCTTTATAGCGCGTTTTGAATCCTATTTTCCAAGATATGGAAAAAAATATACCGATGGCGAAAGGCAATCCTGAGATGGCTCTACAGATACATCATGACATCATGGCTATCGGAAACTTTGCCAGAGGTGTTAGTGACGGTGGCAAGCGTACTCCGCAGTCTGTTGTGCAAGAGTTTCTGAAAGCTAGCCAGGCAGTCTCTGTTACGTTAGAGTCTCTTTCTACCTTGGAGATTATCCGAGATGCAGTAAGTGATAAGACCTCGTTTTATTTCTTGGGCATGAATGTTTTAACGTATCTACAGAGCCGTTTTGCATTGGCACGCTTGGTTTCGGTGTTAGGGAACCAGATTCTACCAGAGATTCCTTTGTTTGTGTCGCATCTGTTAAGTGAAAGCAAAAGCTCCGAGCTGGTTGATTTCATGAGTTTTCTTGGACAGCTGATTCACAATTTTAAGGTAAGCAAGCAGTGAACAATTACAACTCTTCGAAATTGCACAGTCTAACAAAGGTGTAGAATCAGCCAGGAATATTCGATATGGTCGATAAGCTGCTAACGCCTCTGTTGAATCGGATTTTCTACACTCTCAGTCTTTCGACCGATGGCTCGACCGACGAGGAAATTTTGCAGAACGACATGAAACGCGCGTACCTGACGCTGCTATTCAGCGTCATGAACAACGGCATGGATGCAGTCTTTGTCAGTGCAGCGAACCAACCTATCTTTGATTCTGTCACGCGAAGCGTAGCTCACTACAGCGGTACAAGTACAGACCCAACTACGAAGAAACTTGGAAATAGCATTGGCATGAGACTAAATGTATTGCGGTCTCCATCAGCATAGTTGTTACATAGTTATATAATAGAACCTGTACAAACATCAATTGCATCAAGCATAAAGAGCTTTTACAGCTCTACAGCTTACGCCTTTACACGACCTTGTTGCTTACGTAGGTTTATTGCATTTTCTGGCAGCTATAGACGTTGACTTATACGATCAACTCTCGATATAGCGATACTCGATATAATGAAAAAACTCTGTAAAAATGGACGAGCGATAACTCGACCGGAGTGGAGTGAATCACTCCACTTGTTTAAATACCTCTGTCATCGACTCACGACAAAACCGAGCAGGACGCTCATCACTGTCGCGGTACCCGTTTAGTTGATTTTGGGATTGCTGGTGTAACAATCTTCATCCAGCTGGCAATATTGAAGGTTTGATCTGTCAAACACGTCGATCAGAGGTGTAACTTGAGCGTATGCATTCATGAAGCTGGGTAAGGGTTGATTTCTGGCAGCTAGCTTTTTCACGATGGTTTCCATTTTTGTCATTCGTCGGTACCTCGAATTTGGCTAAATAGCACCATACCAAACAGGGTAAGACCTGCTGACATGGAATAAACAGACTTGAAAACTAACTAAACGTAAAGTAGCACCAGCTATCGACCTCTTTTCCTTCAAAGACTTGTTGGTATCAACTCTATTCCGCGTTCCCCACCTATCGCTCAAATTTCTTCGCTATTTGATAGAAGCCTCCCTTCAAATACTCGTTCTTCTTTTTTCCATACACGTCTTTGCAATGGATAAAATACAGACGATTTTAGATGGACATATTGTATGTCTATACTTTCTTGACTGCTTTTATGAATTTCAAGGACAGGGATGACGGCTATAATGGGAGAAAGTCAGCTGAAGTACTGTACTCCCTACATAGGCTAAAATCCACTGAAACCCGGAGAATAGCCTGTCGGACGTGGGATTTTTGACTGCATTATTACTCCACAATTTTCATATTTCGAACAAGCCATTCCCTGTCCTTGAGATTTGTTTTCTCCTTGACTTTTTCTTATATTTATACTTTTCATTAGGACTTTGAAGGACAGAAGCTCTCTGATCAGATAACCTTTTATCATCTTTCTATTACCGGTGTACGTATATGCAGATCATTGTTCTTGCTCAATATTTGTAAATGGAATAGTTTTAGATGAATTGATCTTCCGCATACTAACAAGTCATTTAGATTGTTGCATTCCTTGTCGGACTTGTGCTTCAAGATATTAGATACTCCGTTTATTTGACAATTTTAACATCCGTTGTCGGATTAATTATCGTTGCATTTCCGTGGCCGATTTACAACAAACATCCAGTCAAGTGGCTTCCTGACCAATCGAAGAAGAAATCGAATTAGAGAGTGACGCTATATAGTCCTATTTGCTTTCTATCAATATATCATTCAAATAAGAAATTCCCTTTGCTTTTGTAATCAATTCGTAATATAGTTAATAATGTCTGAAGATCTGTTCTTGGTAAGTTGATGGTGTCGATTAGCATTGTTTAATTTGGTGCTAATTGATCTAGGGATTTGATCTGTCTACGCAGCAAATTAAAGCTCTCGTGATTAACAGCAAGCTGGAGGCTGTACTTCAAGAGAATGTGGAATTTGACGTGGACACAGCAGAATACAAGACCAAAAAGGGGGTGTATACGGACCCGGCTGAAAACTCTGTCTATGCGCCTATTGAAATGTGGATCAAAGCAATGGACGTGTTACTTGAGAAAATGAAAAAATCATCCTTAGACTTCAGTAAAATCCGGTGCATTTCCGGTGCTGCTCAACAGCATGGCTCCGTTTACTGGTCGTATGAAGCCGACAAAATTCTCGCAGGGCTAGACTCATCGAAAGACCTAACTTCCCAGCTATGTCCAGCTGCTTTTGCCAATCAGTTTAGTCCAAACTGGCAGGATCATAGCACGACTGCTGAGTGTCAGGCCATAGAAAAGGGCGCTGGCGGCGCTGAGAGACTGGCTGAGATTTCTGGATCAAAGACGCATCACAGATTCACTGGCCCTCAGATTATGCGATTTATCAGAAAGTATCCAGATGAATACGTCCGAACGGCCAGGATCTCGCTCGTGTCGAGTTTTTTGGCCTCAATCTTTTTGGGATCAGTGGCTCCGTATGATGTGAGTGATGTCTGCGGGATGAACATGTGGGATATTAATGCTGGCGAGTTCAATAGAGACATCGTCTCTACAATTGCTGGTGGTGATGAAAAAGCCACTGATGAGTTAATGGCTAGACTAGGTACCACTGAAAGCGATGGTGGTAAAAACTTGGGCGCAATCAACAAATATTACGTAGAGAAATATGGTTTCTCCAGAGACTGCATGATTACTCCGGTCACTGGTGATAATCCTGGAACAATCCTGGCTCTTCCGCTTCGTCCATTGGATGCAATTGTTTCTCTTGGTACTTCCACGACCTTCCTTGTTTCTACTCCTCATTATCAGCCTTCACCTGCGTATCACATGTTTTCTCATCCAACTACAAAAGGACTTTACATGGGTATGCTCTGTTATTGCAACGGTTCTCTAGCCCGTGAAAAAATCCGTGATGACATCAATCTCAAAAACAAATCAGAAATTGAGAGCAGCACAAGTTGGTCCAAATTCGACGAGGCGGCAAACAGGGCAGATCTGATGGGTCAGTCAGAAGGGAGCTCGACCAGAAAGTTGGGATTCTACTTTCCGCTTTCCGAGATTGTTCCCGATTGTAAGGCTGGTACTTGGCGATTCACTGTTGAAGAGGGCTCTGACATTCCGAAATTACTGGAGGACAGCTTGAATGGGTGGAACGAACCTGAAGACGATGCCAAGGCTATCTTGGAAAGTCAGAATCTCAGTATGAGACTGCGTGCTGGACCCATGCTCTCGCCTACTGGTCAGCCCCGAAGAGTTTACGTTGTTGGTGGAGGATCCAGAAACGCGGAGATCTGCCGTTCTGTCGGTGAGGTCTTGGGACCAACCGAGGGAGTTTTCCAGCTCGACATGGGAGGCAACGCATGTGCATTGGGTTCGGCTTACAAAGCGTACTGGTCCTTTTCAAGAAAGACCACGAGAGACGGACAATACGAGAAATTCGAAGAGTTCTTGGCCAGTCGCTGGGATGAGGCGAGCATGATTGTGAAGGTTGACGAGGGATATAGAAAAGGCATCTGGGAGAAATATGGTGAGATGCTTGCTCCATTTGCTGCCGCAGAGAAGATCATAATGACTCAATAACAGATCGTCGATTTTTATATTTTGGTTATGAGAATAGACTGTAGACTATGATTATGTTTTCTTTTACAGTATTCGCTCTCATTCAATTCATACAGTAAATTTTAATATATATATATATATATATATTGTAATGCATCTAATACGACATTTCAATACGTTTCGATCTATTCATATATCATAATAAAGGCACGGCTATGTGTTTAGAGTGTCACTTATCTCATATCATATGCTGAGTAGCTTATTTTTTAAATGCTCAGACGTAGTTTAATATTTTTTTTGGCCTCTTGGTTTCTGGTTTAGCCGGATATACTGTGGAAGAGACTTCAGGGTGCTTGAGGAAAAAAGGCGTCGGTCCAAAAGCTCGTATTTGGTGCCTCGGCTATTCTTACTCTTCCTCGGTCCAAAAACACCGTTCTAAAGATCAGATCTCCAGATATTGCCGCATTATCCTTGCTGAAAAACATTAATCCGCAGCTGTTCCTTGGCTTCATTTGTTAATCATGCGAGATCTGTTTCCGAAACTTTGCACCAACTTTTTGAATCGAGACCGGTATATCGGTAAGTCCATTCTCCTTTTACGAGGTATTCGGCAAAAATGCATGTGATGTCGGCGGCAGTTTTGGCCATTCCACATTCCCGCCAAGGCGTTCTCGATATTTATATTCTCTTCGACCCACATGTACTGATTATATTACCCCACGTAACAGTTAATCTTTGTGAAATATTTGATACTCCGAAAATAGATTTTGAAATATAGCTTCATACATTTCGCCACTACTCAAAATGGCGAACGGCAACGGCAACAGGAATTCAATTTCAGAGCGGGTTCGAGCTATCTCACTGCAGCTGAACCCGGTTGAGAGTGCTGCAGCGAACTCGGTTGTCAACGGTGGCAACCCGGTTCTGGCGATGGCGGAGGAGCGTGCTCGTGCGAGCTTTTCAAGCCGGCAGCTGACATGCTTTCTCGATGGTGGACGCCAGAATATGCTGCAAAGAGAGCGCATTATGACCGAGATTGAGCGCGATCCACTGTTTCAGAACGTAGACTACTACGACCTTACAAAGGAGCAGCTACGAGAGCGAACAATGTCCAAAATCGCAAAGCTGGTACACTTCGTGGCAACCGAGCCCGAAGAAATCACGTTCCAGCGGTTATCACTTATTGGCTTGGTTGACATGAGTTTGGTGACGAGAATAGGAGTTCATTATGGTCTCTTTTTCGGAGCACTAAGAGGATCTGGCTCGGCGTCGCAGTTCTCGTACTGGCTGGCCCAGGGAGCCGGCGAGATGAAGGGTGTTATCGGCTGTTTTTGCATGACTGAGCTAGCCCATGGAAGCAATGTGGCTGGTTTGGAGACTACGGCAACGCTCGACCTGGAGACCGACGAGTTCGTGATCCACACTCCACACCTCGGAGCTACAAAATGGTGGATCGGTGGTGCAGCTCATACTGCCACGCACACTGTCTGCTTTGCGAGATTGATTATCAACGGCAAAGACCATGGTGTGAAGTCGTTTGTCGTTCCACTTAGAGATCCCAAAACATATAACTTGAAACCGGGTGTGAGTATTGGCGACCTTGGTAAGAAGATGGGCCGCGACGGAATCGACAACGGATGGGTGCAGTTCTCCTATGTGCGTATTCCGCGAAGGTTCATGCTTATGAAACATACAAAAGTTGACAAGAACGGAACCGTCACCGAGCCGCCGCTCGCACAGTTAACATATGGAGCGCTTATTGGCGGTCGCGTTTCTATGGCTATGGATAGTGCGCAACTGAGTAAGAGGTTTGTCACGATAGCGCTCAGATATGCTGCTGTCAGACGGCAGTTCTCTGCTAGTAACGGTCAGCTAGAGACAAAACTTCTAGACTACGCTATGCACCAGCGGCGGTTGATCCCATTGCTGGCCCAAGTCTTCGCCATCCAATTCAGTGCCGATGAGATGGTCGAAATGCACCGTGCACTGACAAAAAAACTGGATACTGTAGACCCGTCCGACAAAGCGGCTATGACGTCGGTCCTTGAAGATCTTAAGGAAGTCTTTAGTACTAGCGCTGGTCTGAAGGCTTTCACGACGTGGGCTTGTGCTGAAACAATCGATCAGACCAGACAATCATGTGGAGGCCATGGATATTCAGCTTACAATGGATTTGGTCCAGCTTATGATGATTGGGTCGTCCAATGTACATGGGAGGGTGACAACAGCATTCTGGCTCTTTCTGCTGGAAGAGCTTTGATCCAGCGATATTTACAGGCTCAGAAAGGCCATCCTGTACCCGAAGCGGTCAACTACATAGCTTACATCCCTGCTTTGATGGAGATGAAGGCGGGCTCTCGAAGCCTTACATCAGAGGCAGTTTTGAGAGAGGCCTGGAACGTTGTTGCTGCTACTGTAGTTAAGAAAGCTGGCGAAGGCTTCCTTGCCTGCAAGGCCAAGGGTATGAGCTCAGAGCAGGCCTTTGAAGAATCGTCGCAACACAGATTCCTAGCGGCCAGGGTACACACCCGTGGTTTCATGGTGCAGAAATTTTTTGACAGGATTTCTAGCGCCGAGCCAGAGATCAGACCAATCTTGGTCGACCTTGCCGTTCTTTACTCCCTCTGGTCTATCGATAACGACTCAGGCCTATTTCTCCAGTCCGGCTTTTTCACAACTGATCAGATCGACAAAATAAGGAATCTTGTGAATGAATACTGTAAGAGGATCAGGGATCAGGCTATTCCACTCACGGATTCGTTCAATTTTAGCGACTTTTTCATCAACTCGGCTATTGGAAGGTACGATGGAAATGTCTATATAAATTACTTTGATCTAGTCAAACGACAAAACCCATCTAGCCCTTGGGCACCTTATTACGACAAAGTTATCAAGCCGTTTGTCAACAGAACTACGGAAACTGAAGCGGAAATGGAAGAAGAGGAAGAAGAAGACAATTATTAGAGGGTTGTAATCGTGAGAATTTAGATAATTTAGCTTATGTTTGTCACTCATTTCTTAACGTGTTCCTTTTTGAACATTTTAGACTGGTATATGTGCTGTAAATATATATAAATAGGTGGGTGAGTCGGTCTCAATCTACGCCTGTAAGCTCCATGTTCTTAATGAAGCTTCCAACACTATCTCACCGTTATACATTAGACGATGACCAATCAATCTAAGCCAATGGCTCATTTCTTAACTCATTCGCGTTCTTTTTTAAATCTTTCAAGAAGTTGTCCACTGACTTGCCAAATAAAAAGTCAATATTGGATATTGAATTTTCGATTTCTTATAACATGTTTTGAGTCTTCTACAATGATGAGATGCCGTGCCCTCTCGTTTTACCTGTACCTTGCACTTGGCTACAACTTTGTGGTAGAGACAATCCTTTATAGTAGAAATACAGGCAGCGCAAGCATCTCATCTTTTTTCTGGAGTTTTCTATGTCTATTTGTTGTTGCTCAATGAGTACACATTACTCCCAATGCACAAATGTCATTACTTAACATTATAAGCACCATAAATCTTTTGCATCAAAATGTATAAGCACTAAATGCAATAGCAAATACCGATATACAACCATAAATGTATATCTATCGAAAGTGACCTTCCCCCTTTTTTGTGCGGTGATGCTTGTGCGATGGAAGGTCAGAGAAGAATTTGTATGGCGTATTTATTGGGACGCTTGCTCCTGAATAAAAATTTCCCATTCCTTAGAATCTTTTCATCATCATTAATTCTTTACTTTTTTGACAATATCTTCATATTATAAAAAAGAAACACAGTATAAACAATGAGTGACGTTGAATCATTTGGTAAGTTCAATTATCTAGCCGATTTGCTTTTGAAGTTGGCCTGTGCATTCGTCGCATTGGATAATCCTTTGTCAATTGGTGTTTTGTAGCGGATCGAATATGTTTCTAACAGTTTTTTAGAATTTCAGGCTGAGATCTCTCAGTTGATGAGTTTGATCATCAACACCGTCTACTCTAATAAGGTAAGACTTGAGTGGCATTAGTGTCGTGAAATGAAGTTGAATTTCAAGTGCTTATTACGAGTCTAGGAAATTTTCTTGCGAGAGTTGATCTCTAATTGTTCTGATGCTCTGGACAAAATTCGATATGAAGCTCTCTCGGATCCTTCGAAAATGGAGACCGAGTCTGATTTGTATATTCGAATTAATCCTTTGAAGGAAGAGGGTGTTATTGAGATCCGAGATACTGGTATTGGTATGACCAAGGCTGATCTTGTGAACAACCTTGGTACGATTGCTAAGTCTGGTACCAAGGCTTTCATGGAGGCGTTGTCTGCTGGCGCTGATGTCTCTATGATCGGTCAGTTTGGTGTTGGTTTCTATTCGCTTTTCTTGGTTGCAGATAGAGTAGAAGTTATCTCTAAGCACAATGATGATGAACAGTACAAATGGGAATCGTCTGCTGGTGGAAAGTTTAGCGTGTCATTGGATGACGCCCCTGAACACGCAATCTCTCGAGGAACAGTAATCCGACTTTTCATGAAAGAGGATCAGAAGGAATACCTAGAGGAGAAGAGGATCAGGGATATTGTTAAGAAGCACTCTGAGTTTGTCGCCTACCCTATACAACTTGTAGTCACCAAGGAGGTCGAGAAGGAGGTTGAGGCCGATGAGGAGACTGAAGAAAATGTTGATGAAGACAAGAACCCCAAGATCGAGGAGGTTAAGGATGACGAGGAAGAGGAAGATAAGGAGAAGAAAAGCAACAAGGTCAAAGAAATTGTCACCGAGAATGAGGAGCTTAATAAGACCAAACCATTGTGGACTAGAAATCCTTCTGACATCACCTCTGAAGAGTATGCTGCGTTTTATAAGTCCATCTCCAACGATTGGGAGGATCATCTTGCTGTTAAGCACTTTTCTGTTGAGGGTCAGCTTGAGTTCCGTGCGATCTTGTTCGTTCCTAAGCGTGCTCCCTTTGATCTCTTCGAGTCTAAGAAGAAGAAAAATAACATTAAGTTGTACGTTCGACGAGTCTTCATTACTGATGATTGTGAGGAATTGATTCCTGAGTGGCTCTCATTTGTCAAGGGTGTTGTTGATTCTGAGGACTTGCCGTTGAACTTGTCTCGTGAGATGCTGCAACAGAATAAGATTTTGAAGGTGATTCGCAAAAATATCGTCAAGAAGACCTTAGAGATGTTTAGCGAAATTGCTGAGGACCGTGAACAGTTTGACAAGTTCTACACTGCTTTCTCGAAGAACATTAAGCTCGGAGTCCACGAGGACTCTCAGAACAGGGCTTCATTGGCTAAGCTTCTACGATATAACTCGACTAAGTCTGGGGAGGAGCAGACCTCTTTGACTGACTATGTTACTCGCATGCCTGAGCACCAGAAGAATATTTACTATATCACTGGTGAGAGCTTGAAGTCTGTCGAGAAGTCTCCTTTCTTGGATGCTCTTAAGGCCAAGGATTTTGAGGTTCTCTTCATGGTTGATCCTATTGATGAGTACGCAATGACTCAATTGAAGGAGTATGAGGGAAAGACCTTGGTTGATATCACCAAGGACTTTGAGTTGGAAGAAACTGAAGAGGAAAAAACTAAGCGTGAGGAGGAGGTCAAGGCTTACGAGTCATTGGCTACCAGCTTGAAGGAGATCTTGGGTGACAAGGTCGAGAAGGTTATTGTCTCACATAAACTTGTTGATGCTCCTGCTGCTATCCGAACTGGTCAATTTGGATGGTCTGCCAACATGGAACGTATCATGAAGGCTCAGGCCCTCCGTGACACCAGTATGTCCTCTTACATGTCTTCCAAGAAGACTTTTGAGATCTCTCCCCGATCTCCCATCATCAAGGAGTTGAAGAATAAGGTTGAAGCTGATGGTGTTAATGACCGCACTGTTCGCGATCTGACAACTCTGCTTTACGAAACTGCTTTGTTGACTTCTGGATTTACTCTTGAAGAGCCGAACTCTTTTGCTGGTCGTATCAACAGATTGATCTCGCTTGGTCTGAACATTGAGGAGACTGAGGAGGTCACTGAAGAGGCTGCTGCTCCTGTTGAGGAGGTTGCTGCTGAGTCTGCTATGGAGGAGGTTGATTAAGAGAGCAGTTGATAGAGATGCGGCGGACGGTTACGAATTACATACAGATCATCATCTCCTTGGCAAGACTCCAGATTACTATTTATCCACTTTTTACTTCATTTAAGTTAATGTACTAGTCTATAATTTTATATTTTGTGCAATTACTTCTTGTTTAACAAATCTGTATAAAGTTGGGAAAAGTTCAATATTCGTATATCTCCTATTTGTTGATATAGCGTTCATAGCAGATATAGAAATACGAAGTTTATGGTTACTTTATGTGAGGATCCTATAATCACCTGTGACCTGTCACGTGGACGCTGTAGACTCACTTTCAAGAGCCTGTATACTGACTGATCTTCATGAATCCTCATGAGTCTAAAGAATGAATTTTAGAGATGTGTAGACAGACATAAGAACGAACATTGTAGAAAATTCAGCATGAACCGCAATCGTGAAGCCCGTATATTTTTTCATCCGTATTAAATACCATAAATTAAACTGTGTGAGATCTATCTGACATCCTATAGGAAGAGGAAGCAGAGGTAAAACGATTCTACTGAGTCATGTGACAAGTTCAAACGGAAGACGAGCTTTATTCAACTTCTAGAGGCATGGATGAGTTGGGAGAAATTAAACAATCGCACTAAGGTGCGCATACCTTAGGTAGTTTCTGACGTTATTATCTCAAAAAGCTAAAATGGGCACAGCACACTAGTTCCATGATAAATTATAAACTACACCAGAGGCTTTTTTTTTCAAATTTCTCACATTCCACCTTAGCACAGCTGCAGAAGTCTGTTCATACTGATCCTATCCTATATCTGGTCAGAACGACAAAGGAATAACGGCTTACAGATCTACGACTTTGACTGGTCGATCGTCAGTACGGAACGAAAGTAACGGAAACTCCGTCCAATCTGTTTAGTGCTTCTCTTTTCATAGACCTATCAATTACTTAACTTAGAAATAAGTCATAATGGCTCAAGTTATCGTTGAAAAACTCCAAATAAATGGCATCAGTTTTCATGCGAACCGCGTGGTACGTAATAATGTGAACTCGTTATTCATCTCTCATTTCAATTAATCGTCTTTTTGCGCTCCTATTTAACTTGGTTCTACAGCTTGTCCCCGACGGTGTGCCTAAGAAAGCAAATATAGTGTATCTCCACGGTTTGTACCCTTCAAATATCTGTTTTTGTGGATGATGTATCCAACGTGAAAACAGTGGAAGACGCGCGCTAATATCATCAATGCCAGGTTTTGCGGAATTTATCGATTCCTACACCAGCTTTTTTACGTTTTTGGCCACTAGTGGATACGAAGTGCTTTCCTTCGATCAACGTGGAGCCGGAAAAACGTCGGAGAAGAAAAAGCACTGGGGCAGCACCAACGAAAAATTAGTCTTTGCAGACTTAGAAAAATTCATCGAGCTCCAGATTGAGGCACACAAAGATGATACTTCACCGAAGCAATGGTTTTTGATCGGGCACAGCATGGTATGAAATTGTCTTTTATCTATAATCTTTGTATGGAATACAGCAGTTTGCATGGAACATGGTAACTAACTTATCAAGGGTGGTAGTATTTGTCTTAATTATGCGATCAAGGGAAAATATCGCGAATTGTTTGATGGCTATGTCGCCATGAGTCCTTTGATCTTGCTTCATGTATGTGTCGCTTATTATCAACCAAAAGGTTTCTCACATTTTTTATATGCAGCATCGAACCCAGCCCAGCCCAGTAGTGTATTATCCCCTTCTTGGAGTCGCAAAGCTCTTTCCTGGAATGCGTTATTACACCGGAATCGACTTCGAGTATCTATCACACGACAAAGATCGTGTGGAATACGTAAGGCATGAGCCGCTTTTTCACGCTACCTGTACTTTGGCACAGATGCGTGACATGTTGGATCGGTAAGAATAAGAATGCAAATAGTTACTTAGCCTTAGCTAATTTTTCTAAATTTAGTGGTGGGAATTTACTCAAAAAGCCCTATTATACTGCTATAGTAGATCGGCCTATACTGATAGCTCATGGAGATGATGATAAGGTTAGCGCTTATTTCAATTCGTTCCTGCTACGATTTAACTTATTAATCATTATAGATTAATTCCTACGATGGTTCAAAAAAATTTGCAGATGCAATATCGATTAAGGACAAAACTTTTTTCACTGTCCCTGGTGGCTATCATGAACGTGAGTATTCTACCATAATATATTTATTACACGATTTTAATTGCTGACAATTCTCTCGTTTGATCTCAGTCCACAACGAGTCAATGGAACTTCGCGAAATGTTTCTCACTGAGTTAAAACGTTGGCTCGATGAGCATTCACACCCTTTCGTAGGTGGAGATCCCGTGCCTGCTCGAGGAACCTCTTCATCCCCTGCTAAGTTGTAGGTTAATCTTATGTCGATTGCTTGGTTGTTCAACTTTTTTAGAAGCTAGAGGAACCTTTACTTTTTTTTAAGCTAGAGGGTCGTTTTAATTTCTAGCTTCCAATGTTTGTTTGTCTTTGAAACTTATTATTACGGACCAACTTCTACTGCGCTTGCTCGCCGAATTATATTTTCTGATGATAGCGAAGTATTGCTTTCACTTTCAGTGCTCTGTAAGCTCGTCTCTCCAGTTCCCCTTCTTCCAGGTGACATCTGCGTATAGGCATCGTTCGTGGTAAGCGATGCTAGACGGTTGATCGTACTTCCCATACTTGATGTCGACAAAGCAATACTGCGTGCGCGTATTTTGTCTTGCCTTAGACGCAAGTATGCCAACTTCTGAAATTTGTTTATGTCAGCGAAGAAGTGACGACCAGCCTAGATCGTTCATTAGCTTGTGGACCATGCAAAGCAACTAAGCAAAAAAATTGTTACAATGTGATACTCAATTCGCTCGATGAAATCAACAACTGCCATGCGCACTTTATAGTTTGGATGAAACAGTCCCAACGCGATGTAAAATAGGCAGCCTTGGCTCTGCGGGAGGATGGATGTGAACTGCCGACATTAGTTCTATCAAGAATATATATACTGAGATTCGTGATCACTGACCTGTGTTAATTCCTCGTTAGTTGCAATGTAATCTCGGACGGCGAAGTAGATTTTAGCTGAGTCGTCATGGCTCAGATGAGTCCGCGCAAGACGATCCATCTGGTGAGGGATATCCAATACTTTGATTGGTCGCAGCTGCCACTCATATCTTATATCCTCAATGAACTGTACATAGGTCTCTGTTCGCCTCCAGCCCTCAAATACGTGTCTGTATGCATTCAAGTCTTCAACTTTTTGAAGTTCGTCTGTCCAGACATATCCATGTCCCTTTACTGCAAACACATTCTCGTCCGCAGGCCACAAGCGGCTGCAACCGTTGGGAAGGCAGTCTAGTCCGTGAATCTCTTCATAGGCAGCTGCCATCCTCACAAAACGATAAATGTAAGCTCTGCATCGCTCACGAATTGGCTTCTCTCCATACTTCGTTGACAGCATCTGCTGTAAATCCTCGATGAAGGCATCATCTCCAAAATCGCTGGTATAAAGTTTGTCGTCATCCATTTTATGGCTGGCTGGACTTTGCGGCTGGCTCAGCCATGCAGGCGATGGTAACCGTTTGCCTAGCACTTGTCTCGGCGGTTGTTCAATCTCCGGAGAGATGATAACTCTACGAGTCTCGAGATTACACAAAACATCCCACCACTTCGGATGGTTCTCGAAAGCAGGATTGGTGACACCAGCAATAAATCCAGGCCTAGAAGATATCGATTAGTGTTATTGATGAACTGTGTTCATAACGATACTCACACTTCGAGCAAGTCTTCAATTTTGCTAAGATCTGTATAAGGGAAGGCTCGATTGATGAATCCTCTGAGGATACCTCCACTCGCAAATGAACATGCCGCTAGTACATGGTCAACCACTTGAGAAGACGGATGCCCATGGCCTAGAAAGACTACTCTCTTTTGTGTTAATAGTGCGTTAATCAGTACTATTAGTGGATGTGTCGCTGGTCCGGAAGTCGTTAACTGTGGATGCAGCGTTGTATAGTGATTGGCGGAACTGTTGAGGTTTATGAATGCCTCTAAAAACTGTACCACAGAAGGATCGCCTACGAAATCATATGGTGCAGCAATCGGAATACGAACTGGTATACTAATCCCATTGAAATGAATTGCCGTATCGTAAAAATGTGTGTCAAGATTTGGGCTTGTCTTCTTAAAAAGTAGTTTTCCTTTTCGTGTTAGATCGTAATATATCGTATTTCGACGTATTGCGCGCTTATCTTGTGCATTCGACGGCTCTTCGTCTATATTACCGGCGTGAAAATCGTGCAATCGTTCTATGAACATATCTTTTATGTGTGTTGATCCTAATATCGTTCGTTCATACACAGAAAGCAGGGGCATCTCTGACAGATCCATCGCATTGATTGAGTCATATAAATTCTTCAGAATATCAAAGGATGATGTCTGGATATACTGCTCCAGTGCGAGAACAAGTACAGGCTGATCATTAACATTACAATTCCAGACATGTCAACTACTGTAGCTCACCTTAAATACTTGCAAAAATGCATGTCTGGTGCATATCGCCATTGATTTTACTGTCGCACCTCTAAATTCAATTAGCATTTACATCTCAGACAATTGAGTTATGGAATTCGTATGCCTTTTCGCATCTCGGTCGTATTTGGTATTTACAAGGTTCAAAACAAAGACAAGTGACGTATCCTTTTCCGTCTCAGTCTCTATGAGGATATTTTCGCCTCGGTCAGTAACTTTGTGCAAAAAAAAGATGGTCCAATCCTGAGGGCGCACATGAGCTTGATCCGGGAGCATAAGCTCAGCTAGTAGACTGGAGCAGGATCACATTAGCATCCAAATATGATCGCATAAAAAAGACGTACTGCTTATCTCCGTCAATTGGTTTCGGATACTGGTGAGAAACGATCGGTCCCTCGTCCACATCAAATTCTGCCACGAGAACATAGTCAACATGATTTTCGTCTAGATCCATTGTTAACTTGGCATAGGTTGGTAATGATACCGCAGCTCCGATCGTAATATTTTCGATAGCGCAGTATGAGGGATTTCACAGAAGCCCTTAGTAGCGTAGCTGACTTTGTTTGGTGGCAATTGCAATGCTATATCTCAACCTAGTAAGTGTCGCTGTAAAGAATGGCGAGACGATCCAAGTGAGAAGCCTCTTCCAGATTTCAAAATATGAATGATAATCGTGGGAATGGCTTAGATTCTTTCCTCTGCTGTATTTAGGTGGTTCCCATTCAGACCATCGTCTTCCTGGAAATCAGTAAAAATGCGTGCGAAATAATTATTACGGAGAGCGGCTCTCCCATGGTGGTTGGAAACACTGGTGATCCTTGAAGATTAGGGTTTAATTAGACGAGATGAGTGGGTTTACTTTACCGTGGGGATGAGAAGTAATTGAGTTGCTACAGCAACTGTAATCACCCGATCAAGATAAAAGTCAATATTTACTTGCGAAATCAAAGTAGTCCTAGCAAAAGATCTCCAACTGACTGCTTTGTATCTTTTCTGACGCGTTCCAGGTTATATCAGCCTACAGAAACCATTGTATTCAGTCGACTATATAATAATTATTCCCTATAAATGCCTTGTTTGTATAGCGCTATAAACGTGTCATTATAGCATGTTGGTTACGGCAGTGGTTGGCAGCATATCAGATAATCAGCTCAGGGATCTGCTCCAGAGCTGCAACGCGAGCAATTTGAGTAGAATACAGAAATTGCTTTCATCGGATTCGTTGAATTGCGCGGTCAATAAAGTTGCAACGTCTGCTCGAAGTACAAGATGCAGACCTCGAGTTCAGCGGGCAGATATCACCAAAAAAAATCTATCAACCAAAAGCTTTGCATTAAAACTTTACGCTTCGTCATTAGAAGCATTGGAAGCTCAACATACGAAATGCGCAGGTTCATCGAAACTCACATCGGTCAAAACGGGTAGAAAATCGTCATGTCTGACTTCAAACATAGCTGAAGCCTGCTCACTGTCTATTAAGACTTTATACGAAATAGAAGATATTGCAGAAATTGAGCCCCTTGAACTAGAAAAGAGGCATTCCAATTTTATTGTAAAGATTGTTGATCTGGAACTAGCAAGTGAAATTTATTTTTTCGGAGCGAACAAGTCCTAACATTAGACAGTGTGATATTGCCTTTAGGGAGATATGTGTTCTCAAGTCCAGGCTCGATCGTCACATTCAAACAAATGGCACTATAAGTTCATGGCTCAAGGATTCTATTACATACTCGAGCATCCAATCATCACAAGGAAACACAGCCGACCTCTTGTTATTCGCTTCACCTTCGGTTGAACTTCCAATTACTATCGTAAATTTGGTATTATCTTGCCAGATGATGCTTATGAAATCGATTTCTAAGCATAATAGCCAACAACCAGTGGACAATGAGGTATACTTTGGCGTTAGTCCTGACTTCATATCGTTTTCTTCTAACTTGTAGTCATTATGCACTGCGGTTCTGTCTAACATCGGACCGAAAGCATGGTGCAACCTACTACCCAAGCAACATGCTTTACAGAAGATAAGCTATTTCAGCAAGGCACTTCTTAGCCATTCGAATCATCAATCTCCCGAAGAAGCTTTTACTTGTCGCATGACCGCTGTCAGTTTGCTCTTAAACTTCAACGACCAATCCTGCAATATAGTGTTCTCCGCATTGGCGGACTTTCGAAGCAAGTCTACATATGATGCCTCAGCTAAATATAAGCATTGTTCTGATCATGTGGACATTGCATTACAGAGAAGTAATTCAAATGTGACTTACTCAAGGTTAACTGATATTATAAGGTTTATGACATCTCTTGCGAGAGAAGCCGGATACTTCGAAGAAGCTATTCGGTGGAATAATATGGGAAAAATATATGCTTTCAGCGAAAATTCTACATCCAGAGCATTGGCTGCCATTACAAATCTGTCTTTGCTTTTCGAAGTCAAAGAAGACGAATTAGAGCTTAAGCCATTCCTTGCAGATGTGCTGATTGATATCGATGTCGACAACGGCGAGTTCGAGAAAATCATAAAACAAATCGAGTCTCTTCGGAGGACAGTAGTAAAATTTGCTTCAGATAATGTTTCATCTAAAATATGCGATGTTCTGAACGTGCTTCTTGATGTGTATCTGCATTTTAAGTCATATGTGAGTCCGTTTTTTTGTAGCTCTTTCCAGTACTAATGATTGCTAGTCTAAAAACGAGCTGTACAGTAAGTTCTGTGGTCCTACCTTGGATAGCTGTATCGCAGTATCCCGAGTTTCCGAAAATTTCGCGTTGTACGGCACCCTAGAGCAATTCTTGTTGAAATGCAACTCTCTTTCCGAACTTCTAGATGACCAGAAGAGAGCTCTCTATATTTCCAATTCTTTTTATAATCATGGTATCCAATTTTGGAGCAACTCATCAAAGTCTGAGGCGATTCGGTGTTGGCAGAATGCCGTAAGCATTCACGAAAAATCAGGAGTAAGTGATGTCATCGATGTCTTCGTGAAGAAGCTGGACCGGCTGGCTATCGCGCTAATAGAAATAAACGATCATGCTGAAGCATTGAGAGTCGTCGATCGGGCATTTAAAGCCCTCAGTGATGCGAAAGTGTTAAATCAAATCCAGCTTGCTGCTAGTTCGCAATCTCTCAGAAGCATTATATCTTCATTTGAGCCTGTAGGGAGGATGATGGCGATATATGCAAAGATGTTCCTTGCCAATATGCAGTTGACTCCTATTGAAGATATAGTAGAGGCTGATGAGCAAACAATTGGGATTTTACTGGAATGGCTTTTTACAATACTTCTTTCTAGTCGAAAGTCGACTACGAAACATCTCGAGCAAACTATTGTTAGGATGGGCCAAATCTACAGTGAGAAATACCCTATTCGGCATTTAAGGTACAGATCAAACATTCTTGACTTGGATAATATTAAAAATGACATATTGATACTAATTTGCAGAACAATAAATCACGTCCTGAAGCTCGCTGTCGAGCAAGACGACAAAGAAGAAGCAATCGAGCAAGGACAAGCGGCCTTGAAAAGCATTTCCGAGAAGGCAAGTATAAGTTATTCTGATTGAACCGATGAGTGCTAATTTGTTAGAATTTTGGAAACGATACCGGACTAGTGAAATATGCTTCCGATATTCGTGCGACTTGCTCGATGTACGCAGCAATTCTCCTATATCAGATCGACAAGACAAGGCCAGATCTATTTACTGCTGCCACTGAATTATGGAGTGACTTAGTCAACGATTATGAGGAAGGAATATACGATAAGGCTGAATTAAGGTCTAACTTGGGTTAGTAGTCTATTGATATCAGGAAAGTAGCTGCTAATTCTTTAGATGTGCTTTATAATTTTCTCAACCTCCATGGATACGCAAATATGGAAATAAAGGCCCTATCTAGCCTATGCAAGCTTGTAGATCATGAGGACACGTCAGCTATGGTTCGATACAACATAAGATTAGGTCAAGCGTATCTTCAACTTGGCTATTCCGGAAAATCGGGCCTATATCTTGCCACTGCTCATTCTTTTATAAGGCAGCATCGGGTCAGCACTAGTCAAACTTTGGAATGGTATCTTGCAGACACGCAATATTTGTTGTCGATCGGTAACATTGACAAGGCAACAGAATCTTTTCGCGTCGCTTCCTCGGTCGTGTCCGAAAGTGAGGAATCTCTCAAATGTGCTTCCGATCATTCACGTATCGTCTGTGCATACTCATGGATCACTGCATCACAGCTGGCGCTAGCCCATGGAGACCTCCGAAGCAGCGTAAAATATGCTAAGACTAGCATAAAGTTGCTAAACCGATCATTGGAAAGAAAATCTCCGGATCCAGACTCTAATAGACATGTCCCTGATGCGACGGGTTCCAAGACGTGGACTTACGTGGCTCCGCTTTTGATAGCTTACAAGCAATTAGCATGTGCATATGACCATCAAGGAATTGTCCGCGAGACAGAATTTTACCTCCAAGAGGTTCTTCATCTATCTCAAAATATTGGATCGCCGTTCCATCGTTTGTCGGCATTGAGTTTGCTGTGGTCCTTCTATACTCGGATGGAAAACAGCATTAAAGGACAAGAAACTCTCAGTGAAGCGTTAGAGTCGACGTCAGATTTGGTTTTGACTAAAGAGTCAGTTTTGCTGAGTTACTATTCTGCACAGTTTTGTCGACGGACTAGCTTGTATGTGGAAGAAATGAAATACTATTTAGAAGCAGAGCAAGCATTAGAATTCCTGATGATTGGCTTCAGACGTGAAGTTGCTGATATTACAAAGGTAATCTCTCGAATGAGTTTGGGGAGTCCAAAGGGAACTGGCAGTAAAGGAAAGTCATCTGCACTTGAATGTGTTCCACTAAGTAGCTTGAAAGGGACGTTACTGAGATCTAAGGCTATAAGTGTTGGAAGACATGAAAGCCTTGAAAAAGCTGAACAGCTGTTGCAAGAGTCTGGAAATTTTGCACACTTAGCAAGAGATGCTATTCTTCAAAACATCAGTGAAGCACGCTATGAATACATGATTGCAAATAAGATTCTCCAAACTGATCCAGTTTTCGGTGTCCTTCAAGACTCAGCATTGTCCCTTCCAAATATTCTATTACCGTCCTCTCATGGAAAGGCCACGAAGAGTTTGAATAATATTATTTCAACTCCGGCAACGTCAAATCGATCACGGAGAGGAAGTCAATCTTCACAGGCCCTAGGAGTAGCTGTTTTGGCCCTTACAAAAGCCAGAAATTTAATATTGGACGTGTATTCTCAAGCATTGAAGGTTTGTTCAGTGCACGAGGTTCACCAAATGTCGAGCACTATAGCGGAGGTAATGCTCCTCTTGTCTGCAGTGAGTGCCTCGAAGGAGGACAACAACAGTGCAACGGTTTGTTATTTTCTTGAAATGTCCAAGGGTTTATCTTATGTTAAAGATGTGCAATCAACGAAAGAAAGTATTTTCAAGTGGCCAGTGTGCGATTTTGAGTTAAGTTCTCAAACGGGAATCGACTTCCAGTTCTTCCAGAGAGACTATATTGATATTCTGCCATTGAAGTGGGCAATAGTATCGATTGGCGTTTGTGAATCTACTGGTGATCTTATTGTGAGCAGATTGCAAGCAAAGGAAGTGCCTTTCATTTTACGATTGCCTCTAAGCAGACATTCGAGCCGAGATGCTGATGAAGAGCCATTTTTGTTCCAGGATGGCCTTGCGGAACTTCAGGACATTATTTTGAAATCAAACGAGAGTACACAATCTTCAAAACAACTACAGGAGGCTACTCGCACCGAAAAGCAAGCTTGGTGGGCTGAAAGAAGAAAATTGGATGAGCGGTTGCAAGAGCTGCTTCTCAACATTGAATACTGTTGGCTAGGCGGCTTTAAAGGGATGTTTAGTAGAATAATGTATAGCAAAGATCTGCTGGCGCGCTTTAATGCGTCCTTTGTCCTTATTCTGAAAAAACATCTGCCATCTCGCAAGTTTGTTCGTACTCGAGCTACAGGGGTCGAAATGAAGATTGATCCTCGAGTATTGAAATTGTTCATCGGTTTAGGGGGATCGCGGACGACGGATAGCTCTGAGTTACTAGAAGATCTAATTTATTTCGTCCTCGATATCTTACAGTTTCATGGAGAAATCAATGCATATGACGAATTAGATATTGACCAAATGATCGTTGATATTCAGGAATGCATAAGAATGTATCACGAGTCAAATGAGACAGAGGACAGACTAGAGCACCTTGTACTTATCCTCGACAAGAACGTGCACATGTTCCCATGGGAATCCTTGCCTTGTTTGAGAGGCTACTCAGTCTCTCGTATGCCTTCGCTGGCATCCTTGAGGGATCGACTTGTGGGAGAGCAGAAATCTATTGACCGGAGCAACGGTGCTTACTTACTGAACCCGAGTGACGATCTTAAAAACACACAGTCTAGGTTCGAGCAGAAGTTGAACAGGTTCGAATTCTTTAGTTAAATCACTTTTTTTTCTTCAGCTAATCCATATAGTCTCAAATGGGAAGGTCGCGTAGGTGAAAGTTTCAGTGAAAGCGAATTCAAGGAGCATCTGAAAGAGAAAGACTTGTTTTTGTAAGTTTAAGTTTCTTGCAATAATTCATATTCTAAAAGTGCAAAACTAATAGAGCTAGATATTTTGGTCATGGAGGAGGAGAGCAATATATTCGTGGGTCACAAGTAAAAAGCTTAGGGCAATGTGCTACAACACTGTTATTAGGATGTAGCTCGGGAGCGTTACATAGCGCAGGAGATTTTGAGCCGTGGGGAACGTCAATGAATTACCTCATCGGAGGCTGTCCAGCACTTGTTGCGAATCTATGGGACGTCACAGATAAAGATATCGACAAGCTCAGTGACGTACTATTTGACCGATGGGGATTGTATGATGACCTCGGCGAAAAAGAATCACTGGGAGATGCATTAGCGAAGTCACGAGAGGAGTGTAATCTGAAGTTTTTAAATGGAGCTGCACCGGTACTATATGGACTGCCAGTTCGCTTGCATGGAAAGGTCCAAAATATATAATACTTGCATTAACATCTATTGAATTTATCTATGATCGTCATTATTCAAATACAATAGTTAATCATCATTAGAAGTTATCTTTTCCCACTTCTTGAAGACAAAGAAGCATTGGTCCGCTGCTGGTCGAACATTATACCTATCATCCAGTGCCATTGAATCTACTGTTGATTTTGGAGAGACTGCTGAGCTAAAAAGCGAGCAGATTTCCGCAGCTGCAAATTTCATCTCTTGAACTGCAAGATGCATGCCCACACACATTCTGGTTCCGGCACCAAAAGCCAAGAAAGACTTATGAAGTTTGCGTAACTCTTCCTCAGAAGCCATAATCCATCTTTCCGGTCTAAATTCATCTGCATCTTCGCCGAACACTTGTCTATCTCGATGAAGTGTATAAGGCTGCAAAGATACTACAGTCCCTCCAGGAATAAAGTATTTGCGACCATCACTGACAAGAGATAGACCAGCTGGTGGTACCACACGTGGTTCGCTAGCAGGAATTGGAGTGTATAGCCGTAGTGTTTCCTGAAGCACCGCGGCTAGATATGGTAATTTGTCCAAGCCTTTATAATCAGGGTGAACAAACCTTTCGTTTCTAATGCATAGCTCTCGAACCTCTTTTCGCAGCTTGTTTTGGATTTCCGAATTGTTAGAAATGTGATAGAATAAACCAGACAATGCAATGGCGGCAGTCTCGTGGCCAGCTGCGATATGGTCTGCAATTTCGCTTGCAATCTCTCGCTCGGTCAATCCTGTGTTTCCGAGCTGCCTTGCGACCGAAAAAAAAGGAGCAGGACAACAGAGACACTTCTCAACGTTATCCAATACCCATGAGTCTGTGTATCCAAAAGAATCTATAAACCTCTTGGGAAATAGATATTTTTTGTACTTGGAAAGATAAGAAACCCAAAACCAAGACTCCGACTGAATCCTGTATTTCTCAAGTATGAGTTCTCTAGTGCCAATATCTCTTATGAAGTCAGTTCCACACTCTGGACCATACTGAAAAGATGTAACCACATCCATAGCGTAAGCTCTAAATAGAGACAGTACATCTACTTCCCTCTCCAATGAACTATTCAAGACTTCTATCAGACGTTCAACTCGCTCTTTGACGGCAGCCTGGACACTCTCCTTCGAAACATTAGATTTAGTGTACAGTTGATGCACTTGCCGTCTCCGTTTTGCATGATCTTTCTTTCCATTTGTTGAGAATGCATTGAAAACTCCTAAATTCTTAAACTGCGAGTAGAAGTCTGATTTATCAAAATTGTCAACATATATATTCTTTATATATGCTGGATCTGCGATGCTAACCTCATTAGGTGATAGACGTATAAATGGCCCATATTCCGCATGCATTTCATGTATTTTCTTGTTACGACGGCCAAAGTATGCTTGTAGAAGGATATATGCTTTAGTAATGCTAGTAACCGTGGGTCCGGGAAGCTCCGATAAAGGAGCAAAAAAAAGTGCATGTACCAAATATGCCAATAAGGCCCCAACAATTGCGAGAATGCCAATCATTGGTAATCCAAGATCTGAATGCAGTATTTCAAAATCCTTGTGACGAGCACCTAGAAAAAGAAAAGAAACTCCAACGCCGGGTGTCGTAGGCTTGCTTAGTAACAGCAACTTACAAAATTATAGTCGTCGCGGTGACATATCCCACGTAAATTTTGTCACAACAATCATCGGTTTAGGGCTTTTATGTGATACCTAACTGATGTAACTAAATCAAAAAATATATGTCAAATAGTTATTACATTGATTTGAGCCTGTATATTAAGAAATAGAGAAGGACAGTATAGGCTATGAAATATTCTGCTTTTGAAATTTCTAATATACAGATCAGGGTGGCTTTCGTGGATGCCGCTCTCCAGATGACCTAGGGAATAAACTGTGGTCTTCCAGCTCTCTCCCAGCACAAATAAACGATTTCAATCTCCATAGACTTAGCCGCAGTTTGAGAGTTTGCTGCGACTCAATAACAGCTATTTCTCTGATATTTTTACCAGGAAAAAAGCTCTTGAGTATTTCTGCGATGTAAGTGGAGTGATCAACAAGTAGCGATGACAAAAAATATCGAGGAATAGCCTTTCTAGAAAATTTTGATTGCTTAGCTCTCCAAAAAACATTGTCACAGACACCGTCACTGAGTGATAATAGTGCTGCTGGTGCAAAAGCCATCTGCCTTGTCGGATTTACAATCAAATGTCCAATGACTTCTTGGCCGTGTTCTGCCGCTTTTTTTTCCGAAAGAGTGAGCTCCACAATACTCTGTAAAATATCATCACTTAAAACCTTGCCAACAGCCTTGTCCATCTCTTCGTTTAGCACCACATTCTTCTCATTTACGTGCGCAAATGATCGCGAGAAACCATGCGCAAGCATCCTCCACATGCCCGTTCTTTCGAGATGCTTAAGTCTTGTTTGTTGCGCCAACGAATAACCAACAAGGCCTTGAAGTTTTGCTCGTTGACGCGAGCCTTGGAATGGACGCAAGCTGAGTTGCTTATTCTCTTCTTTCGGAATGGACTCCATTGTCATTCCTGCTTCCGCGCTGTTTCTCTGTTCTAATGATGTGTTCGTCTGATTTGGCTCTACTTGTTGTTTTTGTATTCGTCTCAAAGGCTTTTCTCCACCTTCAAAGACAGAAAATCCTTGTAAAAATTCTCGGGGAAGTAAGATTCGGGTGGTTCGCTCCATTCTGACTGGCGAAGCTAGCATCTGTGCATGCACGTTGCTACGAAATCTGTTTACGAAATCGTCAGCAAATTTATAATGGTGGCTTGTGCATCGTAGATGTTCCTCATCCTCCGCTCTATGTACATTCGAGTCATTATGCCGTTTGTTAAAGCCACGTCTGATACGACGCTTTGGATTCTGCGTTCGTCCTGACCAGCGTTCAAAATTGATCAGCAAAACCGGCCGTTCAAGCTCGTCAATTCTAGCGTCTTGTCCTGAATGGAGATCTGCTTGCTGTCGCAAAAGATGAAAGACTGACCTTAGACGCGGCCTTCTTTCCATTTCACATTCTCATATCGTCAAAATTTTCAATGGAGAGGAAGCGACTCAACAAATGTAATGCCCTGTTATTTTCATTTCGTTTGACCTAATATTCGGTCTCAACAGTTATCCATTACCCTACCATCGCGATAAATTTCGTGAATCAAGCTGTTATACACCGATTATTCCCTTCCAGCGAATACGACGACGACGACGACGACGACGACTACGACGGCTACGACTATGAAGTTCGCTGCATGGAGAGCTATCAGGATTTGTGATTCGAGTTGTATACGGAGAAACGCGCGTCTTTGTCATGCAAAACGTGGTATATATACCGCAGCGAACTGCAACAGTGAATTGTTCGCACAGCAATACAAGAACTTGATGTCGCGGCATGCTAGCCCTGTAGCCATATTAACTGCTTCCTACGTTGCAAATGGTGTCGATAATATTAACGGCTTATCGAATCACAAGGCGGCGACAGTTTCTTCTGTCACATCGCTATCAGTAAGCCCTCGACCACTGATAACATTCAATTTGCGGCTGCCTTCTTCGACGTCCGAACTAATACATTCATCAGGAAGATTCTCAGTAAATTTTTTGACAGCAGGTTGTGAGGCGGCGAAGGTGGCAAGAGACTTGGCAAAGGGCTTTTATGAAGTGAATAAGGGCGACGACAGTCTATCCAAGTTAATGCAAGATAAGTTCATCATGTCAGCATCGCCTTATGCAACACCGTCACTTGGGAAGGATCTAGCTTATGCTCGAATAGACTGTATCACGCAGCATTGTTTTACCGTGCAAGACCATGAGATCTGGGTGGGCGAAGTAGAACGAATAGAGTGTGAAGATACCTCTGACCCGGAGTTGACAGCCTCTGCAATGATATATCACGATAGAAAGTTTAGATATATAGGTCATGAGGTTAAATCAGACAAAATAATATGATATTTGCTAATAATTACACCAAAAGTAAAAACAATAGAAACAATTAATGTCAAAGAAGACTTCATATATACAGGAAGCTATGTACTTGAACTATCATCAAGAATGCCCACAGAATTCCAAGTCGCTGACGTCCGCGCTTCGATATCTAAAATTCCTTTCTCCATTTTGGTGATGGCGTTCGAGAACTCTTCTTCAATAGCTTGGCGCCGATTTGACAACTGCAGCCTTTCCACTTGTCGTCTACTGAACTCTACCTCCCATATCTGTTGTCGATCGGCTTCAGAACGAGCGTAGTCTGTTTGTAGCTTCCTTTGCTTTGCTAGAAGCTTTTCACGTCGACTCTGTATTGCCAATTCTTCGGCCTGAATACTTTTAAGTTTACGCTCTTGATCGCGCTGAAGTGTCTCGAAATAAGTTTCCTTTTTTCGTAATTGTGTCATAGCCGTCTCCCATTCTTTCCTTGCAATTTCGATATCCGGCGGACTGATGATGTCGTCTTTTTGGGCATCTTCAAGCTCAGTAGATAAAGAAGTGATCTCATCTTCTGTTCGCCGAACAGCTTCACGAAGAGCCAAAACCCGTCTCCAAGCTCTCTGGTCGCCTTTGTCTCCACTTCCTAGTCGCAACTTTAGACTGTCAATCTCAGATCGCAATCCGGCTAACCTTTTAGAGTGATCTCTTCGAGCCCGCTTCAGCTTTTGCTTCTCTTCAATGAGTATAGCATTCGTAGTGCAAAGTGTATCAAGAAGAGTTGTGACAGGAGACAACGGTCGAGAGGGCTGCGTCAACATACTACCTATTGTAGATTGTGCGGAGGCAGCAGACGGAGCCGGAAGTTGGGCAGGAGTAATCGAATTTCCGATGGCGGAAGACAGTGTCGAAGAAGTCGTCTCTCGCGGTGAAGTACATATGCTGGTCTTAGATATAACAAATGTCTTTCCGTCTCTAAAAGTCTTGCACACTTCCACCTCATATTCGGTTACTGGGGTTAATCCGGACACCACCAAAAGCTTCTCTGATATTTCCTCTTCTTCGTCATGACCATTGCCGGTAATCTGTGACTTCGGAACAATTGTTTGAACAGAGATTTCAGGCCATAATATTCCATTTACCCGTACAGTGACATCGGTATATAGCGAAAATGTCGAAGAATGCTTTGTGCCAGCTAAAGATGCCGGAAGTATTTCAAAAGCAACCTCATTTTCTAAAATGTATCTGACGCAACAACATAGCGCTTCAGCAAACACATCGACGGTTCCACTGATGCTACCGCCCGACGTTGCAGAGTCTTCGGATACAAAAGAGGAAAGTAAAGAATGAGACGATGTGGCACCGCTTGCTGGGGAATATGCTTCATTTTGTTCTTGTACGGGATACATAGTGTCCATGTTCATCTGATTAGACTCACGAGATGCAAGCACAAGAGTATTTGCAAGTGTAGACCACAATGATTGCTTTGACTTAGGGACCGCAGGGGACTTCTTTTTCTTCCTTTGATGTGCTTGCGATGAAGAAGACAGGAAAGCTGACGAAGGCAATAACGTCGATAATGATGGCGTTGCATTTGGTGATACTGCCACTAACGATGAGGGAGCTGTCTGTGAGGACGATGCGAAGGGAGCAGATGATAGGCTGGCAGAGGATGGAACTGAATGAAGAGACGACGGGACTGAGGACTGATATTGTCCTGCCTCGCAATCAACATCTGTAAATCCACGTAGTACTCCGGCTGACGCAGCGGGCGGCATAGAGCTGAGCTTATCTTGTTCTAGAAAACTCCTGCGTATTGAGTGCACCAAACTCTGAGCTAATATATGAACAGCCACACCTTGACTAAACCATCCAGCAGAACCGTAAATGAGGTTCCAAGTGTGTGGGCTGGAGGAAGTAAACGGCCGCCCATGTGAGACAGAAGATATCGGAGCCATGCCTCTACGTAAAAAGAAAAAGGAATGTTGAGCCAATCGAGAAATTTGAAGCAAACCCGTACAGTAAAATGCAATTTTTGATCCACCTCCTGCTAGCGAGGACGCAATGACAGCCGATCCCAGATCAACAGTTATCGAGCGCATACGCGGAAAGAAAAATATACAGACAATTGCCACAGAAATGTCTGCGAAAAGTATTGTAAGTAAAGAAGGCGAGCCAGGAGTGGCATGTGTGAACGTCGTCAAAATAGATGCGGAAGCTGGTGTAGGAGGAGTGACAAAAGTAAGACAAGCAAAGAGTAAATGAACAAAATAGATGATCAAGTTCGGAAACTGAACCAGCAAGATAAATATTGCAAGAGAATCTATGAGCGGATGAGGAGGGAGGACGAAGGGCGCGTTTTTTCTAGAATTAGCACTTCTTGTATTATGGTTGCTGCTGCTGCCGCCGTTGCTATGGTGAGTATTGCTATGATGGTGATGCTGATTGTGATTACCCAGGTTCTGATGCTCAACATGATGATTTGACTCAGCCTTGCTTTCGTCCTCGTCTAGAGTAGAGTTTATCATGTTCAAGAGTTGCGCATTCTGAGCAGCAGATTTCGCGGTTGGAACATGAGGAGAAGGCGAAGACAAGACATCTATACTTGTCGAGGGATCCGCATGGGACAAAGGTGACGACAGATCGGCAGACGGTGAATTTGATGGTCGCGTGACCCGGCGAGAGGCTGGCGATCCATGAAGCGACGTAGATGAAGGAGATCTTGCAACGGTAGAGGTCGGGGATCGTGGATGCAGAGGAGCCATGGATGACGAAGAAAAATTAATGGAACCGCGCGCCATATATGGCGGCCCAAAGAGATAAGCAGCTAATGAAATACCAAAAGAGAGCGAGGAAACTCCACAGAAAGTAATTACAATAACGAACAGAAAAAAGTAGGGATTTTAGAGATGATGATAATTCAGATGAGATGGTAAAGAAAAAAAGAAAACACACTACCGTACGGCATCAGACAGGGTAAATATAAATTCATTTCTTATCCCGACAATGGTAGAAGCCGATTTTTCTTGTATATTTCAGCAGAAGCAAGAGAAAAAAAAACATCAGCAACGTCATCGGTAGCGTGCACAAACTATGTATGTCGATGTAAGGCAAATTCGGCCAAGGCTGACATCTGTTCTGCGGTCAGGATACTCAACCACATTCACAAGGACATATGCCGATAGCGTTCTCACGGGTCGTAAGCCGAAGCGAAAATTTCGATACGGCGAGACACGGCCGGCGATGCCGTACAAATTCGACTGTATAGTACAGCTATCAGATGGAAGTACATACACACGCAAGTCGATGTATCCGCGAGTGGAATGGCGGTACCTTGCCGATATGCGAACAAGCCCTTTGTGGAATCCTACAAAGGCCGGAATGGTAATCACAGATTTAGATGCGAACAAGGCACTCACGAGATTCAATCAAAGATACGGTTTCTCTAAGAAAGTTTCCGACTCAGCGGTCCTACAAAACGAAGATTTAGCGACGGAAGTTAAAGAGGCCAAGGAAGAGCAGGAATCTTCAGTTGAAGAAGATCGTACCGGTGACGATTTCGACAACTTGCTGTCAGAGGGCAGTGGGTCAGTTCAACAAAAGGGAGCGAAAATCACTTCTAAGAAAAGTTCAAGATATTAATTGTCTGAGAATGTAATATTAATACTACGTTAACATTTCACAGTTTGTAAATGGCCTCTCTCTACTTGAAAAAGATATATAAAAAATAAATTTTCGGACACATCGAGTTAAGTTCAAACAAGCAATATGCTTAACGGAATACCCAATACTGATGTTTCAAGTTGTGGTTGTCGCACTATCCGCAACTCGTTCAGCAAATCCTTGTCGTTCATAAAATGTCTCCCAGGTTTCAATTGCTTCCTTTTGCGATTCGACGGCGCTCTCGAGATAAGTCTCCACAGATGCTCTGAAGTCTTCAATTTTGTCCTTCTGGAACTTGTCGAATTCAAGCTTGATCGTCTTACATATGTCATCAAAAGCAACTCTTGCCGTGTAAACTCTTCGTTCGTGATCCGCGACCTCCTCCTGCAGAATTGCAACTCTGTCTGGCGGAGTTTTTCCTTGGCGAGCGACCCTAGTCAAATAAGTTTGACGTTTAGTGAGGTCATTTGCGGCAATTTGCCAAGTAACATAGTGCTTCTCGCGTTGAGAGAAGACGATCTTGATAGATTCTATAGCTCTTGCGTACTCGTCGATGGTGTCACCGAGAGTAAGCATGTCCTGGAGGCCTTGTCTGTCGTAAAGGTCTCGGATACGATGCTCGACCTCGGATAGGCCTGATAGAGCACCTGATAGGTGGCGAGATAGCTCAACCTCAGAGAGTAGCTGGAGTGCTAAGGCGAAGTCTGCTGTAGTATCCGCGAGCTCTTTTCGCTGAACAATAACAGTGTCTAGGGCCTTTGACAGTGCTCGAAGCTGGACATCAAGTGCCTCGATGTAAGCACGCTTGTCAACGAACCAATCGTCTGTTTCAACAAACTTGCCAGTAGTATTAAGAGAAGAGAACGCCCCTCCAATGGAGTTTATGAGTGATCGCGGTTCCGAAGCTGAACCTGGGATACCAAACGAAGATGAACTGCTCTTCTCCTTGAACTTCATGTCAGACGAGAAGGTGTCACTTTCTAAGAAAAGTTTGAGATCGGGATCGTGTTGCAATACAGGATGGCGAACAATTTTATTCAGCATTTTCTCAAGCGCGGCTCGTCGTCCTTCAACAAATGACTCATCAAACCTGCCAATAGATTGCTTCTCAGGCGGCGCAGGAACAATAATACCGGGATTGTTATTATTCAGAGCATGATAGATCCAGCGAAAGTCGCGATATCGGCGATTGACAGCAAAATCGGAGTATTTGAATGCCTTTGACGTGGTCTGCGTACGCACACTATAGACAGTGTGAGCAGCGCCTAGCTCACCAACCTTTACAGGATCTCCGACAGTGATGTCGAAAGTTGGATTTGCCGCTTGCTCAAGCGAGACATGCTGCCTTGAAGATGATGGAGGAACTGGCTGCGGCATGTAAGGAGATGAAGAAAGTGATAGATCTTGCAGCCGTCGGTTCCCAAAAAAGCTATCGGGCTGCTCCTGCTCATCTTCCTCGTCCTCGTCTCCATCTTCGTCCTGGTCCTCGTAGTTCTGTTCGACACTACCGGGGGTTGCCGCTGTGCTGGCAGTTTCTTCAAGAAGCGGACCAAGAGGATCAACTCCACTCGCAGGGGAAGGCTTGTCTGTTGCGGTGAGAGAATATTGTCGACTACGTTCCTTACGGCGTGCACGGGCAATAGCTGCTGACGTAGACGAGGTTGAATAAGCCGCTTCTGGAGTATCTAGTTCGGAGAGCTGCTCCTGTTTGCCTTGAATCGTTTTAGATAACTGTTCTGTCGGTGCAACCGGTTGTTCATGATTTTCTTCGGGATGTTCATGTTGATTATCTTCCTCATCTTTTTCATCTTCTTCGTCCTTCTGATGGACGTTATCAGTATCTTCTTGTTCCTCAGATTGGGAGTATTCATCCTGTGCTTTTGTGATCGGTGTCGCAAGTTCCTCCCATTGAGACGCACCCAGTAAATTCTCGGGATCGTCCATTGGATTTTACGCTTAGCTTTTGCGAGTAGCTTAAAAACGACAAAAACTGGTCAATCTAAATGTAAAGATTACGAGGTGTTAAATCATCGCTACACAAATCTTTCAGGGAGTTACATCTTACTTGGACAGGGTAATATGTTGATATTGGCGAACTACGCGAACGTTCTTGGTTTTTAACGTTTAAGAAGGTGAGCCGATTTCATCAGCGATAAGTGTCGGAAGAAATGCGACAAACAACTATTCCAGGTCAAACAGCAGAGTATTAAAATAAGGGCTATTAAGTTTAAGTTATAGCCATAATATTGAGAATGTTACCTCATAGAATGAAGTCAAAAGCCCAAAATTGAACACTACGAGTTAATGATCGCAGCAAGAGCCTCACGATCAACAGGGCTGAAAGTCATAAAATGGCAAAGTTAAAGGTCTTTAAACGGCCCGGATCTACTCTCTATCTGCCTTTAATAAGTCCAATGCAATGACTGAACATGCTGAACAAAAGACTAGACCATATCTTTGTCGCTGCAGGCCATTTCGTGAGTTCTGACGATATTCAACCAAAGATCAACACTTCGTCACAGAACATCAATACATCCACGAAATCACCGCAGTCGCATACTCACTGACAAAGGATGTTTTTACTTGAAACTGCATAACGAATCCATGTTTTGATAACTTCTTTCAAGAGAGTATTCTGGAACCCGCGATTTTGTAAAGATGTAAGCACGAGCAACAGAATAGCAGCGTCGAAGAAAATTCTCCGACATTCCTTTTCCTATATCGGTTATTGTAGCCCTCGACAGGTTCTTTCATTCGAGAGCACGCAGAATGCGGCATCATATATCCATAATATAGCTTGACAATTCCGTAGTCAAATCTGTCGACCATCAAGGAGTCCGTCGCAAGAATAGCCCACGAAATCAAGCCCTCAGCAGAGGGACCAATTCATGCTGGCCAGCACCAAATCATTCAAAGAAACTACTGTAACATGCTTAAATGCTCAAATCAGCTTCATGCAAGCACACGGTTCGCGAGACGCATTTCTAAGTATTCGCCACGATGGAGGATATTGTCTTTCAATGCAGCCACAAGCAGAATTTGTCAAGGAAGTAGTAGCAACATCAACAAAGTAAGTGAAAACCAGCTGTTTCTCGATATTAAATGCGGCCTGAGCCATACCGCAGGACAATGGTTGCCCTTGCAAGCTATACTGAATTCAAACAATTCCCGGGATTCCAAGCGCCGCTATGCGCCGCCACGCGCATCAATTCATTCCTCCTCAATAGCAACGGATTGTCTAATTGTTTACAGGAACGTATGTCTCGAAATACTAGGAAGATCCGCAGGAGCAAGGCCGCCACAACTAAAAAAAGTCACGGCAACAAACTGGTAAATGTGGGACAAGTTGTTAGAACAGAACCTGGAATTCAAGAACCATAATGGGCTTTAACTTTCACCGAACAATAACCATAGATGGATGTAGATCAACTATTCTGAGAGAAATAAGAAAGAGCAAAGGTCGAAGGATGACAGGGCTACAGAACGGCATAGTCCAGCGCTGTCCGCAATTGATGTTGATCTTAGAGACTTGTTCTATTGTGGCAGAAACCTCGAAGATTTCCGCATAAGCGAAGACTCAAAAATTCGACCAGGTCCAAATAGCCTCGAGTACGGAAGATATGCTTACCGTCAAAAAAAATTCCAAAAATTCCAAAAAAAACAGATACGGAAGCTGACAGCAAAGATGTTCACATATACCGTACGAGAATCGGGACGCTACACTAGCCAAAACAGAGCCATTCGCAAGAGGTCGCTGAAAACCAAGAAAAACCTTATAAAATCAAGTTCGATTGGATGCACATTCACCGACTAATAAATATTCGTCCTGGATTTTCATTTTTAGTAACCCCTTAGCATTTGCCGCAGCAGCGTCTATTTCTATGACATTTTCCAAGAGTTGCCAGTGTACAGCAGTGTACAGCAGTGTGCAGACGACCAGCTGATAAAATCTTTGAATCAAATTAAGCAAGATGGCAACCTCACGGAGAAGCTTAACTCTAACAGCATAACATGGACTATCACGAACTGCTCCAGAAAGGGCTTTAAGTTGATCTGCCGCGAGCAGGGATAATCTTAGCCTCAAGAGAAAGCGACGACTTTGTAATCGCGGGAACCGCGGCTTGTTTACATGTCTATATCTGTCATCTTATATTTTTATCCAGCAGGAAACGAGCAGCCTAAACTTTTCAGGGACAGCATGGATGTAGATATTTATTTATGTGATGATCACCTTGCCGAGGAGGTTGGTTACCTTTAGAGAGTTATGGCCAAGTCATAGACACTGTTGTCATTCTTACATAAACCTCTCTGAAGGGCCGTTAAAAGTTATCTAAATCTCTTTCAGTTCAAATCCCTATAGGACACACATATGTGCAGAGAACTTCTTTATTCAGCAACATAAAAAAAGATATTGCGTCAGAGAAGAAGTTGTAGATAGTTCCGTTAATCAGCTATTACGCATGCAGGAAGCAAGCGAATGATCTGCACTGCAATTAGCTCCGGAAAATATATTTAAAAAGCCTAATTCCATCCATCGACTGATATTTAATTTTATCATATCGCCTGATCAATCTTCCTAAGCTTTGTAATTGAGCGAAATATTAGATAAACTACTTAAGAAATAGTAATCAGAACTTGCAGAGGTTCGAGTTAACCAATCAACCAAAAAATCACCGCCATAGATCGACTTCTTTTCGTTTATTAGCCAGCTTGTTATCTCCTCGTCCTAACTTCACCAATACTATTTGATCGGCCACTTTGAACGATTATTTAATCAGCGTCGATCCTTATAAAACTTAAGAGAAATCATTAGGGATGGCTGCTATTTTCCAAGTTGCTTCTAAGACTGCTACCTTCGGGGGGCAGATTCTCAAGCTCACACATGAGTCACCTTTGCTAGATTGCAAGATGTCGCTCAATGTTTTTTTCCCTCCAGGCGCATGGGGTCGAGCGACCCCCATTGTCCCGGTAATCTTCTATTTGGCCGGTCTCACTTGCACTTGCGACAACGGTCCCCAGAAGAGCTTTGTGAACAAATGGGCAGCGAAGTATGGCATCGCAGTTGTGTATCCGGACACTTCACCCCGTACGTTCCAATTTTAATTCACGATGGAACCTAAGAAGTGAAAACTAACATTGAGACTACTAGGTGATTCAAATCATCCGGGTGAGCATGCTGACTACGATTTCGGCTCTGGAGCTGGCTTCTACGTCGATGCAGTCAAAGAGCCTTGGTCGAAGAACTACAAGATGTACACATATATCACCAGGGAATTACCTAGCGCTCTATTCGCTGAGTACCCAGTGTTGGACGCATCAAACAAGGCGATCATGGGCCACTCAATGGGCGGCCATGGTGCCTTGTCGATTCACCTGAAGAATCCGGGAATGTTTAAGTCCTGTTCGGCTTTTGCGCCCATCAGCAATCCTTCCAACTGTCAGTGGGGACAGAAATGCTTGAGCGGGTACTTTGGAGAGGACGAGGAAGCCAAGAAGCTATGGAAGGCGCACGACTCCACAGAACTCTTGAAGACTGCTCGCGGAGACCTTGATATTTTGATAACGTGTGGTCTTGACGATGAGTTCCTTACAACACAGCTGCTCATTGACAACTTTGTCGCTGCCGCTAAGGAGGTCGGCAAGGAGAACCAGGTCACAGTCCATTCCTATGAGGGGTACGATCACTCGTACTTCTATGTCTCTTCTTTCTCCGAGGAGCACGTCGTTCATGCAGCCAAGGCCCTTGGAGTCTACAAAGATTAAAGAGAACACACAAGCTTCATAGAGCGCTAATGCGTGTTCGTATTTACCGTAGCTCCAACATAAGGAGGAAAAAATCGCAAAAAAAGATAGAATCTAACACATATTTACAATTGATTTTTCCCTAGTAAATAGTGAAATAAAAATAATTGTGTTTTCAATATTTTTAAAATTGTGGTCGACTGAGGGGGCTAATTACAGACGTTGACTTAACGATCAACTCTCGATATAACGATATTCGATATAACGAAAAAACATCTGTAAAAATGGACGAGCGATAACTCGACCGGATGGAGCGAGTCACATCACTCTCGCGGTACCCGTTTAGAATGTGAATGAAATTCAGGCATGCTAGAACATCTTTGTTCCACTGCCTGCTGAGCGTATGCCTTCATGAAGCGGGGTAAGGGTTGATGTCGCATTGGCTCAACGATAATCTTCATTCGGTTTACTCATCAAATCGTATGGTCCACTGACATGTTTGGTCTGAACTTCTGTGTCGGGCCCTGTATTGTTGACAGCGGTTTGTAGAAACACGAGAGCGAAGCTTAGATAAATCGGTGCTTATGATTAGATATCGAGTAAGGAGGGTAATACGATCAACTGTCGATATAATGATACTCGATATAACGAAAAAACTCTGTAAAAATGGACGAGTGCGGTCGTCACGGTGGCTGCAAAGACCGCGTGCTGCAGCGTGCTGCGCAACACCTACAAAACCCAACGCCACCACAAAAATTTGGAGACATTTTATTCAGACACAGTCGTCTTTTTTGTTCGGCTGTAAGTTGACTTCACTAGAACATAAGCGGACTAATGCCCGTCCGCTCTCGATACTTTTTCATTGTGCGCCGTCTTTACAGGGCCAGGTATTTAGTAGCCTTGCTCTGCCTCGTTCTGGCGTTACTTCTTTTTGGAAACTCGCATCTTCCGGCGTCGAGCCTCTCATCTCTCAGATTTTCTTCGTCGTCTTCGTCTTCCGAAATAGATAGTACAAGACAACAATCTGCAGAATATGGATTTTCAAAATCAGCAGAACGTTCATACGTTGAGGATGTCTATGTGAAGTCGTGTTTGAAGTTTGTTCCCTGCTCGTACAAAGACTATACGCGGGAGCCGAAGAATCTCTACCTTTCTTCATCCTTCATGCGACAGGGTTATCTGTTTGTCAAGTACATTCCTAGAGATAGTGAAGACGGCCATCGAATTGTACTTGACGTTCACATCGGCGAATCCGCTCCTGCTTCGTCTCTGCCTGCTGAAAAGGTGCCTCAAATCGTACCTTCGCTGGCGACATCTTTCAAATCGAGATTGACAGAACTCAAAGAGACGTTCAAAATAAGGAGTGGAGATGAGAACGCTGACGATTCCGACGAGGAGAAGGAAACCGACAGCAGGGGAGTGTGGAAGTCAAGAGGCGGCAATCTATGGCTTAAATTCGGGTCACCTGGCGATCTGCCGGTCACTGCTGTCGATGTACTGTTTGGACCCGACGCAGTTGAACCACGATTCGGCTGGAGCATCCGTGGGGACGCTACACACTCACTTGCTATCGGTAAGGATGCGCGTCTAACAATCCGACTAGGCGATCCTAGTGTCCTGCCAACTGTCAAACTGCGTGTAAAATCAGATAGCGGAAAGTTCAAGATCATTCAGGTTGCTGACCTGCACTTTTCTACAGGCACAGGTGAGTGCATGGACGTGCATCCTCCGGAAACTGCGTTCGTAGAAGGTAAAAAGTGTGAAGCTGATCCTCGCACACTGGCGTTTGTTAATCGCGTCTTGGATGACGAAAAGCCCGACTTTGCCGTCCTTACAGGAGATCAAGTTTTTGGAACAGCGGCTCCGGATTCGCAGACTGCAATCTATAAGGCGCTTGCTCCTTTTGTCAATCGCAAGATACCGTTTGCCGTCACATTTGGTAATCACGACGATGAAGGCAATCTTTCGCGCGGGGAGCTGATGAAGTTGGTCACCGAACTTCCGTATTCACTTTCGCAATCAGGACCTGACTTGGCAAGAGGGGTAGGAAACTATGTCTTGAGTGTGCTTGACGCAAAACAGGACCATCCGGTCATGACATTGTATTTCCTTGATACACATACATACTCTCCCAACCCTAAAAAAATGCCTGGTTATGATTGGCTCGACGAGTCGCAGCTTGACTATCTGACAACCTCCTTTGCCCAGCTCACATCACTTAGGAAGCAATATAGCGAAGGGAAGTCCGGTCAACACCTGTCTTTTGCTTTCTTCCATATTCCTCTCTCTGAATACAGAAATAGCTCAAACCCAATCATAGGAGAGTATCGCGAGCCAACTACTGCCCCAAGGCTCAATACTGGCGCAAGAAGCCTGCTGTCTGAACTAGGTGTCTCTGTCGTAAGTGTTGGCCACGATCATGTCAATGATTTCTGCATGATGGACTCGTCTTACCAGGCGACAGGCAAATTGAACGATGACAAAAGGGCGGGCGGAAAAGATGATAATATAGTAGCAAACGACAATATATGGTTGTGCCACGGTGGTGCTGCAGGAATGGGAGGATATGCAGGCTACGGTGGATATATAAGGCGGGTCAGACTATTTGAAGTTGAGCCAACTGCTGGCAAGGTAACAACTTGGAAAAGACTGGAGTATGGAGACTTGGAACAGAGAGTTGATGAGCAAATTTTGGTTGATGCAGGATTTGTTATATAGATCGATGAGTGCAGCAAAATTTGAAGGCAAGGGACAGAGGCGCAAAGTTAGAAAAGGTGGTTGGTTGTATTATAGTTTTGGATAGAAGATGTTTTACATGAAGTCTATCTTTGCATTTACACCAGGATATTGGATGTCATAAAAATCGATTTAACTAGTTTTATTTCTTTTCTCAGTTATTTCTTCTGTTTGGTACCTGTACAATATCATATTTAAAGAATACACGCATACTAATCAGGTCCTTTGCATTCCTATTCTCAAAGTGCTTTAATATACAGTCAACCACGCTATTTCAATTATTTGTCGATATCAGTGTCGGCACAATCCGTCGCTTCTTCTTGTTATCAGATGACGATTGATTAGTATCTAATATAAGTTTTTCGGTTTTTTGCTTGCTAGCATCGTTTTCAAAGTTGCCCCTTCTTCTGTTTTCCTTATGATTATCAGTTCGCGAAGTGCTGGGCTGAACGTCGGCGACTTGTAGACTAGGGACTCCTGTTACTATTGGCGCATGTTCGTGATCTGATGGGCTACTGTCATCGAGGGTGGAAGCGTTTACATGCGTAAATTCGACCAACTCGAGATCCTCAGAAATTCGCGTTGACTCACCACTCCTATGTGAATTGTCTAGCAATTTTTCGAAAGGCTGACGATAAATATCACCCAGCTCACCTTCCCCAAATGATACACAACTACCAAAACCATCTGTAGACGCCATGAATAGTATTCGTCCATCTGGAGCCCAGGTAATATCGGTAAACGTCGCATAATGAAGACCAGAAATGACGGCGAGGGGGGTCCGGTGTTGGGTCGAATATATATACAATGCATCCTGTGTAGCTACTGCGTATGTCAGTCTATAAGGCAGCAAAAAAGGTGGATGTGAAGGACAAGATGGCGACGAAGTTGATGACTGGGAAAGTGGCTGAGAAGCAAGACTATATGCTATAGGCGAACAACGTACAGCGACGGAAGGTTTCTTCATACCGGGCAGATGCGCTACTGGCGGCTTATTCAGACCCGCGCGTGTGTATATGTAAACTGTGTTTGTAATCGCTGGACCTGCGTTTGTGGTAGTGCTTTCGTTGTTGCTCGTTATAACGCTAGATCTATCATCGCTCTGCGCTTGATCATCGTACTTGAATTGCCCAGCAGGCGTAAACAGTAAGGATCCATCAGGTGAGAAAGTCAATCGTCTGAAGAAAGACGCAAGTCCCTCATTATGGTATAAATTGGCAATCCTAGATTTCGGCTCTGGCATCACGGCAGGAAGTGGCAGTTCTGCGCGGGAAGTTTTTGAATAATTTGTTAGAGCAAATTGGCCCTCTCTAGACTGCAGGGCGTAGACATGGACCGATCGATCTGACGATTGCGTGGCAATGTACTGATTTTTAGGGTCCCAGGCTACACCCTGTACGTAGTGACTATGCTCTGCGATCTGTCTGATACAGAGTCCTGACTCAGCAGAGTATATCCTCGCAATATTGTCCATTGACCCTGCAACAAGATATTTTCCATCGGGAGACCAATCGAGGTCGTAGATCTCAGCTACACTCGATCGGCACAGATGCTTGATTCTCCAGCTTTCTTTGTCTGCCAAGTCCGATCCTAATTCGGGAGGGCCAGAATTATCCCATAGGACCCAGAGGATGACGTTTCCATCGTCACCGGCTGAGGCTAGAATGCCACCGTTTGGACTAAATCGCACGACATTGACTGCCTGCGTATGTTTTGCCAAAGTGGATAGATACGTGACAGTGGGAGGTTCTGTCGACGCGTTGAGATGCCATGTTCGAACATTATTATCGCCTGCTGCTGTCGCTAATTTGTAAGGATTGGTCTGTTTAGGATGAAAATGTGCAGAGTATATCGGTTGCGTATCCGTATGCCAATGGAGCGTTAGAGCCTGTGCTTTCATCGTGAATGGAATGGAAACATCGAAATGAAGTTTGGATCCTTTTTTTTTAAATTTCGCTGAAGACTAGGAGACATGAACTTCTCTTTGTGGCTGACGGAGATTTTAATTTGTTGTAGCGAAGCAGACACCACCGAATAGGCAACATCATTCTGGTTGGGACATTCAGAATAACTTTCCTATTTTTTTGCCTTGAATGTTCACGTTCTCTTCTTCATCGGTTTTTTTCCAACCTTGTTCACTGGCATCTTCCAGATGATATTAGATTACACTGGCAAACTCGTTTTGGCACCTATGGTGCGAACGGGCGAGCTGCCGACACGTCTTCTTGCGCTGAAGTATGGTGCCGATCTTGTATGGTGTAGGTCTTTTTTCTTGGCCTTCTGTTCTCTGTTGAGAATCAACATATGGACATTTAAACTGAATTAGAGAACCTTTGAGACTGATAAACCTTAGCTCCTGAAATTGTAGACAAGAAAATTATCGGTTGCACACGAATATATAACGACAAACTCAACTGCATAGATTATCTGAAGCCACCAACGAACGCGGTTGTCTTCCGAACTCATGCTTTGCATGAGCACAATCGACTAGTTTTTCAGCTAGGAAGCGCTTCGCCATTGCTAGCGGTTGAAGCTGCAAAAACGGTGGTCCAAGACGTGGCTGGCATAGACCTGAACTCTGGCTGCCCGAAGCACTTTTCAATACATTCAGGAATGGGCGCCGCACTGCTCAAGACACCGGATATTTTGGTCGAGATATTGGAAGCCCTTGTCCAAGAAGTGGGCTTGCCAAACAACATAGGAATAAGTGTCAAAATACGGATTTTGGACACCCCAGAAGAGACGTTCGAGTTAGTCAAGAGATTGGTGAAAACAGGCATCTCGGCATTGACTGTTCATTGCCGTAAGGTTCACATGCGTCCACGTGAGTCGCCCATAAGGGATGAGTATCTTTCGGGCATCGCAGATATATGCAGGCAAGCAGGAGTAGCATGTATAGCCAACGGCGGCATCACCAGCTCATCGGATTTGCAAGCGATGTTAGATAGGTACGGCGTCGACAGCTGTATGGTGGCTCAGTCTGCAGAGAAAAATGTATCGTGTTTTCAGAAAGAGCCGGTGGAATGGTTTACGATTGCTAAGGAATATGTTGATCTGGCGAAAGAGGTCGACAACTCGATTTCAAACACAAAGTTTTGTCTTCTACGGATTGTTCCGGGAAAGAAGGACGCATACCGACAGATTGCGCAAGCAAAGAGCATTGAGCAACTAGAGCAGATCCTACATTGTTGAAAGTTGATGAGTCTTTGCGTTGTATATGTATATAAATTAAATATGTGAAATTAAATAAGTCACGGTTGAATAAATCGACCCGTTCATGGACTATTATATACATCTTTTTTAAGTTTTTTCTCTGAAATCTAGAAGTCTACTTCTTGTGCCATTTGCTGGCGTAACAGATGGTTTTCCATCCTCTACGGGCATTCGCATCAGGCATGCTACCTACATTGAGTTGTTTACCGTGGCCTCACTTTTTTATGTCGCGTTGCGGCTCAATCATTATAATCGATTACAGAATGTACACACGTACAGTTTAGGTAATAAATATGTTACGCCAAAACAAATATGTTTTTAGGTTGTTGCGCTATGCTTTTCTTCCCTTCCCATTTCATTTTAAACGATAATGGCATCTGTTGTACCTGTCATGGTATGTACCCAATTTGTTTATTTGTTGATTCTGTTTTGGACTTTTTACTGTCTGCGAATCTTTCCACCTGAGATTATATGTCGTCTTTGATCGTATCATTGTACCATAGCAACTTTCTGCTGGCACCTAATCTTATCCTGAATGAGGCTGTTGCAGAGTCAGTTGCTAGAAAAATCACCTTCCTAGAGAGCCGAAAAATTATATAGAGATCTATATCTGGAAGAAGGTCTTCTGATATGGGGGGTGCATAATGAAAGAACAGATGATTTGCCTATATCTGTGGTGTTTTTTGTGTGTATCATAAAGTGCTAACTTTTCAGATGTGCGAGTCTCTCCACTCGGACGACGTCTCGATTTCCTCTCTCGATAGCTCGCGTCCATTCGTACGCCATATGTCTGCGTCTCCAGCTGCTTCTACGCCGGTAAGGACTGCTAGAAGACCCGGTACAGCTTATGCTCAAGTTGCTCCCATGGCGGCAAGACCGAGCATTGGAATTGGCTTTATCGGCAACGATGTCAACACCGAGGTTAGCGACAGGGACGTTATTGGGTTGATTGCAAAAGGTCTGAATAGACTCGACAACGCTGATATGGAGCGACAACGCTATAACCCTTCAGAGGCTAAAGTTGAGCATTTTGCTCAGCTAGCATTTACTGCCAAAATTGAGCGCGCACTTAGGCGAAGGCTCACTCGCCAGGACGCTGTAAAGCGCAGCGATTCCGAGAAAGACAGTATCTAGGACAGAGAATGGACCATGTATTACATGTCGCAGATACAAGTATACAAGAGCGTGAATCGACTTTGTTCAACTAATGCTATAATAACGTAGACGGGTCAAAATCCGTACAGAGATATACAACGTGCGGATCAAGTACTGAGATATTGATGGTTAGTGATACAAAGGTGGTTTATTCAGGATATAGTTTATTATTTGATTTCAGTTTTGGCCTTATTTATTTCGAGCTTGGTTTTCTTCTAAAAGAGGCAGTTACTCTTTTTTAGTTTGTATTGCTAGGAAGGGTATGGGATGTACTATTAATGCCTAATGGTAACATAAATTAAAACAGAAATATTCGATAACATTAAGAAAACAGTATGCCCTAGATCCCTATCGTGAACGTTTCTGACTCAGACTTTGTTTATCTAAGCCATTTGATGATGAGGTAGAACATGATCACACAGGTTATTACGCCGCCCCAGAAAAAGACTTTGTCTTGCTTAGCTCGTCGTTCGATATACTTAATCGTGTCGGATGATATGCCTAATGTGTTTGCAGCAGAATATATCTTTCTCTGCGTATTTTTCAGTGCGGTTTTTTGCTCCATCAGATCCCCGAGTACCATTCTTCCTCGCTCAATAAATTCATCCAACTGATCTCCAGTCTTTGTTATGAATACTTTCGATGCACCATTTCCACCTCCTAATGACGACGCTGCTGCTGCGCCGATGCCTCCTCGGTGATGGTAGTACCCGCTACCGCCAGACCCACCACTGTCGCCGCCGTTAGCATAAGGATTGTCGGGAGTAGCCGCCATTGCCCGCCCGGCCATTGGTCTTCGACTAAGCAGCTCTGAGCGGTTATTTTCCAGCAAGTTCTCCTCACGCTCGCGCTTCAGCTCTTCAAAACGCGAACGTGAGTTTGTCAGCTCTGAACGAAAATTACGGATTCTCTCAAATGCTTTTTCTTGCTTTTCCGGGACCAGTTCGCGACGCGCAACGGAGTCATATTCGTCTACGGTACGCGTAAGGAGTGAGAGCGTAGCCGATATCTGACCCTGAACACCAGGCGAAGACGTTGTCGAGGACTGGAAGGCGTCGAGATCACGCTTAAGATTTTGAGACTGTTTGAGTGCTTGATTGAAGAGGACGTTCTGAACATGGCAGCCAAAAAATGTCAATTAACCAAATGTTAATTTGCAAATTGAATGAGAAGCTTACCATTTCATACTACCCTTTTGTTGATGTCGGGTGCCTGTAAACTTGGCTATAATAAGGATACGTACACCAAAAATTGAAACGATCAATGTTGACAATAATTTTCACACCAGCGAACTCATGTATAATAAAAGAATATGCGATCGGAGGTGAATTAGGAGTGAACAAGTTGCTATTCGGAAAATTTGAATGAACGCGAGATAATCGCTAGATAAGCTAAAATTAAGTGTGCTGGCAACTGTCAATTTGACATGTAACGGTGAGAGGTGACCGCAGCATAAATGTACATCGTTTTGTATTTGAGTCAAAACTGTATAGGACTAGTTTTTAATGAGTTTCTAAGGGTCAACATATTCATAGAACTTATATTTCTTAAATACTATCCTATAAATACATTCTTTCCATACAGACTGCGAATTTGTGCCAAGAGAAGAGAGGAAGATAACAAAAGAAATTGAAAGAAAGAGACAGAGAAAAGTAGAGCGTACGTAGCAAGCAGCGCGATTGGGTTAATTTGATTTTGAAATTTTTTGGATTTGTCGTTTATTCATGCGGGACTGAGTTTCGTGTGCGTGTCTCCATTTCCAGAGAGAAATTTGGATTTCTCTTGAGATATCAGTGTTACTCTCTCGCTTGATTGCTGGCTGACACGCTCAATATGCATACGCTTGCTTGGATGAGAGGGCGCTTTACTTGTACTTTGGATAAAACTTCTTCGAGAAGATGATGTCTGCAGTCGCGACCGCAATTGCGCCGACGACGGCACCAGCAGCGACCAGCTTGTCTTTGTCTCCTATGGTCTTTGCACGCTCCATTACTGTTCCACCCCGTCTCATTGCCACGACAGTTCCGACAATGACCGAAGTCCAAAACCCAACATTGACGCTGACTACAGGGTTTTTGATCTGCACGGTCACAGCGGAGAAGAGCTCTTTGCTCTTGCCAAAAGCGGCAACCGAGAACTTCTTCGCTTTTTCGACAAACTGGTTGGCTTTCTTTTCTTCGTCAGACATTGACTTGTCCTTCTTTCCCTTGGATGACTTAGTGTCCTGAAGCGGGTTCAAGGGTTCCGGCAAATCGCCCTGTTCTGGTCCAGGTGGTGGGGTGTGTGTGTTTATTACAGCCGGCGAAGTGACTTCCAGCTCTGGCAGTGGCTTTGCTGATTTCTACTCTCGTTAGCGAGATCCACAAATGGGGAGAATTGTTTGCGATCGTAATATGATTTACCTACCTCTTCAACCGTCTGTTCAGCGTTCTTTGCAGTGATTTCGGCGTATCTTCCCACGTCAAGTCAGCAAATAGAGTATCTATTAAAAAAAAAACACCAAAGAAATTCAAATAAATCTGTAGACCAATGCAAAGGTGGATTTTTGATGGTTGGAAAATGCACAAAAAAGGCAGAACACTTACGACGACATCTATAATGTGAAAGTAACAGATATACACTGTTAAATATGCGTTCTTGTATAATACAAATTGAGTAAACCTCTCAAGTCGAATAGAAAAAGAAGGTAAAATGATAAGTGAGTATGGAAAAAGTAGTAGTCGATCGAAAGCCTATTTATCTACTTTTTCTTGATGTTCGCTAGTAAGGGTTGATCTGCTCTGCGGAAGTGATCATCACGTTCGGCCTGTAATGTCTCGAGCACTAATTAGGGAATTTCCCTCCCAAAGCTTTCGATTCCTGGCAGCGAAAAAAAGGTCTACATGTCGTCTGTTATTAGATTGTTTTGATATCTTGATCCTTCCTCTATTTTCTTCGTAGACCAGTACTTGTGCGTCGTTTTTGTCTAGTCGCACGACCAGTTTACTTATCGATCAACAAATTGACATCTCAAAAAAGTGCAATGACGTTTGCGCCCGACTCGTCGGAAATGCGCACTTCAGACTGGTCTTCACATGCGATCCGATCCGATCTAGGTCAGCAAACTGGTTTAATTGATAACAGTGTCATTCAACATAATCGCGTGACATCCGACGGGTATGCATTGTTACCCGGATATCTTAGGAGCTAGCCAAGTCTCGATATAACGATATGATTTGGCGCTGGATATAACGAGACAGGCAATGAACTTTCGTTATATCTAATATATATATTACCCTCCTTACTCGACATCTAATTATGACAGTTCTCGCTCAAACGCAGCTAGTCCATGGACTTCTCGAATGCCAAAACAAGGATTGCTTGCCTGGCAAAACCAGGCTGTGGAACAGAGATGCTGTAGCTTGCCTAAATTTCATTCACATTCTAAACGCGTACCGCGAGAATGATGAGCGTCCTGCTCGCTTTTGTCGTGTCAATGACAGATGTATTTAAACAAGTGGAGTGATTCAATTGTGAATCGCTCCATCCGGTCGAGTTATCGCTCGTCCATTTTTACAGATTGTTTTCGTTATATCGAATATCGTTGTATCGAGACTTGACTGTAAGCAAATAGATGAATCCATCACAACGAAGTAGTTGCGGATGAGCGGATGATTATGTGCCTGCTACGGTGGAGGGGTTGGGCATATGAGTGCGTGAGTGCGTTCAGCACGCTTGAAGGAAGTTTTGATAGTATGTACAAGGAGCTTCGTGACATATAGCAGGCTCATGAGGTTCCGCACTTCAAGGGAGTAGAGCTTTTGTATTATACACTATGTACGTCTAATTCCTGGCCTCCGTGTGAATTGTCTCTTGCGGCACGGGAGTCTCGGCGCCCGAATTGCCCTCGTCGAGTCCCTCGACGGTGCCTTCAACTTCGTCATCCTCCCGCAGTTCGTCCTTGTAAACTTCTGGGTACCGCTTGAAGCACTCCTGCATTCCGTAAAACTTCTCTATGCAATCTGCACCCTTCGGATCTGATTCGGAGAACACAAAGCAGCTGAAAGCGGCCTAAAAGATATCAATCAAACGCTCCTACAGGCACATTTATGCATAACCTACCTTGAACTCTTCGCCACAGGGACCGTGAGCCATGCCACCAAGACAGGGACAATCCCAATTAATCTCTCCAGTCTCTTCATTGAATGCACCCTCTTGTCTAGCTTGGCCCTCGAGACTCTGTTCTTCCTCTTCAATTTTGAGCTCCGCGGATTTGGTCTGCTCTGCTTCGTCGGAAAGAACAGCGCTAGACCTGGAGCTGTAGAGCATGTACCCTGCAACGGGCAATCCGAGAAGAATGGATGGATACATACTATACGAAGCTGCAGCGCGCGACGACATCAGTCGGCGAGAACTGGTGGCTCTGACCAAAGGCTGATTGAACCGTCTAAACGCAGTGCGAAGCGTGGCTCGGAACATATTAAAAGTATAAGTATCGATTGATTGTATGGAAAAATGAGATTCTAATATGAACACGGAACAACAATGTACAGAGGAAATTAGAAATCAACCGGGTGTAACCAAGTCAAATTCAGAAACGCTGATGGAAAACGGCGATGGCAAGATGGGCGGAGTTTGAAGTTTATAATTTTCTTGGTAAATTTTGAAGGTTTACTAAGCAGGAGCGTTCTACTTTTCCCAATCGTAAACAACAGTAAAAAAGTTTGTCTAATTCTAGAATATCAAAGTAGAAGCAATTAAAGTCAAGTTATCTTCAATAATCCGTTCATGATTGGCATACAAATTCAATCCACATTCTCGCCAAGATATCATGTTGAATGATATCCATGAATTGTATTTAATAAAAAAGAAAGGTATAACTGATAAAAAGCCTCAATAAGCCGAAGTTGTATTGGTTATTATCAATTCGATAGTACATATTTTTGTAGTCCCAGACTCCCGCATAGCAATTCAAGCATCACGCCGTGAACATGACTACCATAGATAGAGCATCGTTTCTTCTTCCTCCGGCCGAATGTGTGGAGCGAATAAAAGATCCCGTTGCACTAGTCGTCCTTAATCAGCCCTTGACCGACTTGAACTTGCTGACAACTGCCTGGACGAATGGTATGCTGAGATTACGGATAAACCGCTATCCCTCATTCTCGTCTTCTTTATTTCATACTAACTGGACATCAGCATCTATTAGAGCTTGCGCCGATGGAGGTGCTAACAGATTGTATGACGCCCTAACCGAGGATCTTCGTCCGAAATTTGTATGAATATAGGTCTAATCTCAGCGGCTGGAGAATTGCTAACGAAATGTAGCTTCCGGACTTTATAGCAGGCGACCTCGATTCTCTTCGCCCGGATGTGAAAGAATATTATTCTTCATTATCTGTGCCGGTACATTTCAATCCGGACCAGTATTCAACCGATTTCGATAAATGCCTGAAGCAGATTGAGTCTTCTATGTCTGAGGCCGAGTATGACAGATTGTCGATCGTGGCGATGGGCGCAACGGGAGGAAGAGTCGACCAGATGTTTCATTCAATCCACCAGCTATATGTCCGAGAGTACGGACTACGCCCAAAAATGCTGACTCTGCTATCCGATGACAGTCTATCCTTCTTGCTGCCAAAGGGCGAGTCGACCATATTCACTCCGCGTAGCGTTCTGGGACCCACTTGTGGTATCATACCTGTGAGCACAGATTCTGCTTCCATATCTACAGAAGGTTTGACTTGGGACGTAACAGATTGGGAGACCAGCTTCCGCACGCAAATGACCACGAGTAACGCACTAGAGAGAGACGAGGTGTGGATTAAATCCACTGAAACTGTCTTGTTCACTTTAGAAATTAGAAGATAGTCTATACTACCTATTCACTCTAGAAATAGTCTACGTATAGTCGCATAATCTGAGAAGTCCTTGTTATAAACGATGATGGCTTCTGTTTCTATAATAATCATCTTATTTAGAGTATCTATCTTGGTTTTATTCCCAAACTTAATGCATTATCAGCAGCAGCAGCGGTATCGACTGAGGCGTCGATATTTTTGATTTTGCGGATGCCGCCAGAATCCATGATTCATCTCGATTCTGTTACCCATATTATTATTCAAGTCGTAGTCAATGTCAAATGTCATCATCCGTTCTCCAGACTCGACCTTGTCCTGTATAAGATTAGCTGCCCGTACAAAAACTTTGGACAAATGCATTCTCTCCTTCACCGAGATCTCAAAACAGTTCTCTTCCTTGCCATCCCATGTTCGCTTAGCCATTTGCTTCGCAGACTCAAAAGATACAAGTTGGGACGCCCCCTTGTCGATCTTATTGCCTACTAGAATAAACTCAGGCTTTGCAGTGTTTGCGTGAGCGATAAAGTCATGGTACCATCTATCCAAATGACCGAGTGATTCCGGTACACAGGTGTCATACATCAGTATTGCGATATCAGATCCACGAAAGAAAGAGTGCGTAACAGAATTGTCTGCGGATAACCGTCCTTGATTGCCGTCAGCAGTGCCTAAATATGTTGACAGTTTTGATCTAAGCATACCTGGTGTATCCCAAATTTGCATGCACACAGTCCCCCGCTCGGTTTCAACATTTTGGCTGAGAAAGTCACCACCAACACTAGGTTCATAAGTCGTCGAAAAACTATTATAAATGTATTGGCACCGAAACATCGTCTTGCCCACGGCCGCGTCTCCGAGAAGCACAACCTTTGCGCTTGCTAACGCCATTCCGGGTCTCGTTTCTGCCGCAATACTTTTTAGATCTTATGATCTTATCTAAATCTGATTTGTCAAAACTGAAGTCTTAAGCTTTCACCTATCATTAGCCTGTCTATTTTCCGATGGCAGCTATCTAGACACATCACATGCTTATCTTCACAAATCTTAATGAATGTGCGGAGTACAGGTCTTCAAGAAGTCTCGTGCTTGGGCCTTCGTAAACTCGAAACGCCATCCCCCTGGATGTAGGCAGGGTAATTAATATAGAGACATTCGACATCTCCTACTTTGGTCTGGTCTCATCCCGAACGGGCAGCAGCGCAGATGAGCGGTGGTACCGGACGTAATTTAATGACTCTCTATTTGGGCGCATCGCATGTCAAATAAGGCGCAGCACATGTGGCCCAACAGGGTCGCAAAAATTCTACTACGGCCACATCAGAACTGCAAAGATAGTAAGACGCAACGCGAGTTTCCTATAGATCCAGATCAGTTTTCCGAGGGAAATTAGAGAGATCATGCTTATGATTCCATCCTATGCTGTGGACATGTCGGTCAGAACGGACATAAGGTAAACGGCTAAGGTAAATGGTTAAGATGAACGGCGCGCTTGTATGGCATTGTCTTTATGGCTAGCGTTGCGAGAAATCCGCCATAGGTATCAGAGGTGTACACACTATCGGAACTACAGAGTACCTCTTAGGTTGACAGGGCCTAGATTGACGTTGAAAGTCATTTCTCTCTCGGATTGCTAGATTCCCGAGAGCTATACGATGTGACGGATAACTCGGCGTTACCAAGTTAGTTGGCCTAGATTTTCATCTCAAAATTAGTGTTTGAAACCCACCGACGATACGCTGGGCTCGCCGGAATTTTAACAATAAACTTAAACGCAACCAAAAAATTTTAGGCGACGAGGGATTATGCTGACCGGTCGAAGACTGCCGGGGAGTGATTAAATCCACCTCTATTTGTATCACACGTCCCCACATCAATTTTCCCATACGATATTTATAAATATATGTCTTCCTATTTGCAGTTCCATCGTTTGGAAATTGTAGAACTTGATCTCATACTTCAAAGCTTCAATCTTTTTGAAAAAATTATATAATTTTTTGTCCTGTCAAGAGAAGCCTAGATCAGTTGAACGTATCTACATCGAAGATCAGTTGTCAATAGCATGCTTTCTTCAAACTTCACTCCCTCTCTGGCCGACGACGTCGAGGCTCTGCGATCGGAGTACTCATCTATGCTCGACAAAGTTGCGCTGGCGCCTCCCGCTTCGCCGGCTGAAGTCTCTTCTGCGACCACTATCACCGCATCTTCGGAGGTGTCTTTACCATCCGTGGAGGTCACAACAAAGGAGAAAATCAAACTGATTCTATCAGTTTCTGCTCGTGGATGGACTGTATGTTTTTCTTCTACTGGTTGCTTCGCTTCGGCCTTTCTTGCCTCATTTATTATTATGCTAATATTGTAACTAGGTCGATAGCCTGGAAACACAATCAACTTCGCGGGGGCTGCATCTACAAGGTGTCCTTGGCTCGACTTATGAAGACCCAGCGACTATCTTGATGCGTGTATCGCCTGCTTTTGCTCAGGGTTGGCATCAGAAGCTCATTGATCAACTGGAGGCACTGATATGATGTGATTTCAAAAAAGTTTTTCCTGTAAATATGTTTCTCATCTCATCTTTATTGCCCTTCGGGCCGACGATTTTCGCATTCTCTTTTGTTATATTGCATACACGCAGTTTCCTTGCTGCTTTAGGTTTGGGATTATAAGGGACAGTTTAACATTTAACAATATGACATCTAGTGACTTACAATACATAATTCACATCTCATTGTTCATTTTAAGTATTTCTTTCGTAGTTCAAAACCAAATTTTTGATTTTTCGTCGCTCCTCATCCTCTGCCTCTCGCTTCATCTGTGCAGAGAGTGCAAAAGCTGAATCCGCAGGAAGCTCCACAGTCTTCAGATACTGCCTGTTTCCCCTCTTTGTCAACAATCTGAACGTGATTCCTCCACTTTTGTTCTGTTGCTGAGAATGCTGAGACTGTTGTTGCTGCTGTTGATGATGATGTATGTTGTACGGTTGCTGCTGTTCTTCGTCATCTCTCTTCGTCATATCCACGACCGAATAAGGTTGAGCGGACCGTTTCACTGGTAGCGGTACATCGAGAGTTGTTCGTCTCTCAAATTTACGAGACTCGAGACTTTCTGCCATAATCTTTGTATACTCTCGATCGAACTCTGCCTCAGCCTCGGGGTCGTGATATTTTCTAGATGCTGACATGTCGGTGTCAGACAACACTTCCTCGTCATCTTCTTCGTCATCATCATCGTCGTCATCATCATCATCGTCATCATCATCATCGTCCTGATCATCGTCCTCTTCATCATCATCGTCTTCCGCATTTGTATCGCTTTCTCCTCCATCCGACTCGCTTGCTGCAGCCGCATCGTCGGACTCTTCGTCCTCGTTCTCTGCCATACTCAAGTCACCAAAAGTCTTTCCAAGCTCGTCAGTGAGCGCCTTCGTGGCATCCTCTAAAGTCTCACAAATTGACAAAGTCGGTCTCAACAACTGCAGAGTTTCCTGCACTGTGAAGTCAATCTCCATCGGACTCGGATTCTTTGTGAAGAGATAGTACTGGAAAAAGGTAAAGAAAAAGTCCAGCTTCTTTTTAGATGAACCCCTGTCAAAGTATGATCCACAAGTGTCCAGTAACGTACATACTAAACGGACACGGAAAAAGTCATCTGGCATGTCTAATTGGCATGCGACACCTGGAGTTGGCCTTCCGTTCTCGTGTCCAAAAGTAAGAATTGTATAGAGAGTATCAAATATCACCGAAGAATCAACTACTCTATAGTTGTACATCTCTCCCAAATACTTCACCTGGGCAATTCTTTGCTGGTTATACTTAAAGACGTTGTTTTCTAGTCCTACCCTAATATGCTCCAGAACGCTGTCAATTAACCAGACCTTGAATTCTGGATAATAGGGCATCAGACAGCTCGCAATTAGTGCAAGATACCGTACACTTCCATATTTAACCTTCCACGACTGCAAAAAGACTTTGCGCAAAATCCGAACTGTCTCTTCGTCGTCCCAGGGTAACTTCCGGATCTGCTTAAGCACCTTTGTACAGGTTGATTTCTGCAAATCAAGGTATATAAGCTTGCGGATATATAATTCAATCGGTGATCTTTCTTTTTGACTGATTGCAGGTCGCTCCGGTGGGTTGACATAATAGAACGCATTCTCCAATAGTATTTTATCTCTTGCATCTAAATGCATAGCAGTCATTTTCCTCCAAACTATCTCGAGCATGCGCACCATCGTTTCATGCGAGTCTTCAGACCGTAATAAAAATCTACCGCAGCTCTCTAAAAGGATACACAGACACTCAATACTAAAATGTGTAAAGTTGTCTATCAACAACTTGAGAAAATGGAAAATGATATGCTTCGGCATTACTTTGAACTTGGTCAATTCTGCAATATACCGTAGTGTTGCTGCCCGAAGTTCTCGCTGCTCCTTGACGGTCTTCCTCGCGATTCTTCGAAATGTTCTTTGCATATCAGTGACAACGTAGTCGCCAATATCAGTCAGGTACGTATTCAAAGTCGCGATCAGCCTCGAATAGAAGGGAATTAAATCAAGACGTCCGCGTGGAATCTGTCTCAGCGACCGCAGAAGTCTATTTCGTGAGGCTTTCGAATTCAAAAAACAAAAGTCAATTGCAACCTGGTCTACAAGGTCTCTGTTAGTCATTTCTGGAAGTCTCAGCAAGATAAGGTCCATTTGAGCGCCGATAGATTGGTTGTTCGATGAAGGATCTTCTTTATGGTCTTCCTCTTCTGGCAGGTCTTCGTCATCGTCATCATCGCCATCTAACAGATCATCCATCATTTTGTCAACAGGCTGAGTCGGCTTCTCAGATTCTAGAGCGGAGCTTTCTCCGCCTGTGTTGCCTTCAGCTTCGCCAATTTTCTTGGGAGATTCCAAGAACTCTGGAGGAACTCGGCTCTTCAAATCAATAATACCTTCGTAAAATCGGCGCTCGTCATCATCTTCCCAGATTCCGGAATATTCTAATGAATCCGCACGAGTTGCAAATGGATTACTGGCTCCTTCGATGACAATGCTCTCCCTAGACTCATTGGTATCAGCAGGGAGGTCTACCATTTCGACACCTAGAGCATCGCATAGGACTTGCGCACTAGAGATGAGCTTGTCTTGTGCTTTTGATATTCTCTCAAAATCAGCTTCCCTACTCTCTGATACCTGGCCAGTATTCATGTATATACTTTTATTTTTCTTCTCCTGATCCTTAATTTGACTATGCTGTGCCAAAATATGAGCTTGCACTCGCCTATTGTATGATTCCAAGACAGCATAAAACTTTTTCTGAAAATCCTCAGAAATGACTCCTTCGTGACTCGGCGTCTGCTTCTCCTTGACTTCGACAGTCTCAGCAATCGGATTCTCTCTGTCTCGCTTCTTAGAAAACACACCTAGGATGTCGGCAGAGAAGTTTTTGACGAACATGACAGCCAAAGGTAAATAGAAAAAGTCTTTCTTGTCGGACATAAGAAGCTCACGTAGTATTTCTAGCGGGATAGGATCATCAGATGAAGCCGGCTGATGGATCGCAGGCCTTGAGCTCGATCCTCCTTTCCGAGAAGGAAGCGCAAGAGCTTCATCTGACACCGCTTTTGCATCTTCAGTTGTTCGTGCAATACCACATAACCAAAACTCTGTCAAAAGTCTGAGAATAGTACGCTGGCGAATGAGCCGGAGCGACTCTTCCTTCTCTCGCTGTTCGCTTGTTAATGACGTCAGAGCAGATAGTGCTGGGTTGGCGAATCCTCGCAGGAGATAGAGAAGCAAAGTCGCCGTAAAAGATTTGCCGAACCGTTGGTGTAGTGAAGAAGTAACCTGATAATGTTAGAGATCAAAAAGAATTTTTAATACTTCTTCCGGAACTCACTTCAATTGCAGCCCATATATCATTAATGACACGGCATTTCAACAGACCCTCAGCTGCAGCACCAATAATCTCAGAGAGATACTTTTCTAGAGATAGCGTATTTATCTCCTTCAGTAGCACAGACTGACTATCAGCGTTCAGGGACGTTCTTATTCGCTTTATAAATGCAGTATTCTTCTTTAAACTGGAATCAAGCGATGCGCTCGTTTTCGCAAGATCTATATTCAAATAGATAATGTCAGATAAAGCATTTCAAAGCATTTTTGCAACCTATATCAAAAGCAACTAACTATTGTCATCATTCCAAGCTAAAGTATTCAAGTTGAGCAAAGTAGCTCGCCGATTGCGGCGAGATTCCTCATCTGTAGGGATTTGATTCTACATAATCGGTGAATTAGCAAAAAAATGGCAGACAGCAAGGATACCAATCACTCACTTCGACCATAAAGGAATTTATTCAACATGGAATAACCTCAAGTGCACGACAACAATTGTCTCGTCCGAGATAATCAGCGTGAATGTGAAATTATGTCAACGATCTCTCTGACAACAGTTTTAAAATTGTTTTATTGCAACACTACTGAGGAGTTGATTTCGTTATATCTAATACATTACCCTCCTTAGTCGATATCTAATCATAAACACCGATTTATCTAACCTTCGCTCTCGTGTAGAAACAAACCGCTGTCAACAATACAGAGGCCGACACATTAGTTCAGGCCAAATATGTCAGTGGTCGAGCCTACAATTTGATGAGTAAAGCGAATATAGATTATCGTTTAGCCAATGCAACATAACAACCCTTAGCGCGCTTCATGAAGCCTTACGCTCAAATTACACCTCGAATCCACTTGTTTGACAGGTCAAATCTTCAATATTGCCATTGTTACACCTGCAACCCCAAATCAAGTAAATATCTTAATATATCTGCAAATAATCACAGTTTTTAAATCACTACCAACCGCTCAGGTCGCACCAACGACGCTGCAAATTTCTTATCAGAATGTCTTAGAAATCAGCATGTTGAAGTCTATAAAGGACTGGATAATCCCAGTCTTGGAGTACCAAATCAGCCATCATGAGCTTAACAAATACTGAAGGCTATTCCGCCATTTGCTGCC